>PVLD010010707.1:0-69366 GCA_004027595.1 Dinomys branickii | reverse complement strand
GTGGAGAGCCGTTTGGAGATTTCTCAGCAAACTAGGTCTAGAGGTTCCATTCAAACCAGCTATTCCTCTTCTGGGTATTTTCCCAGAAGATCTGAAAACATCATATCACTCTGATATATGTGCACCCATGTTTATAGCAGCACAATTTGTAATAGCTAAAATGTGGAAGCAACCCAAGTGTCCATCCACAGAAGACTGGGTTAAAAAATTGTGGCATTTTTATATAATGGAATATTATTCAGCTATAAAGAAAGACAGTTATGGGGACTTTGTAGGCAAGTGGTCAAAACTGGAGTCCATACTCATAAGTGAAATAAATCAGCGGTACATGTGCAGGCAGCGTATTGTATCACTGGTGTAAGAACACGAGGGTGTGAATATAAACTAAGAGACATGAAGGAAATCTGTTCAAAAACAAAGAACAGATGGGACAAGGGAAAAGAGAAAAGAAAGAGACAAAAATGTATGTATGTATATATGAATATACATATATGCAGGAGGGCTAACATGGTTCTACTATTGTATTATATCACTTCATGCTAAGGAATAATTGATGATGGGTTATTTGATCAATCTTGTATGTCTGTATGTGTTATCCTGAACACACACTTCGAAGATATCAATATGCAAAGCAGCAACTATTGGTGGTTTTTTTTGTTTGTTTGTTTGCCTGTTTTGTTTTTTGTCTTTGGTTTTTTTGGTTTTTGTGTTTTTCTGTTGTTGAGAGGATTAATTGTCTGACCAATTTTGCATGTCTGTATATGGGTTCATATATTTACACTTCGAAGATATCAATGGATAAAGCAATAACCACTGTTGAGATCATGTCACCTTGTTTGTAGATCAGTTGTGATTGTACTATTTTGTATGCTAATTTGTGTCTGTTTGTTAATATGTTTTTGTGCTTTTATTTTTTTTTAATAAAAAAAAATTTAAAAATTTAAAAATTTTAAAAAATACTATAAATCATTACATTCTCCTTGTAACATACATAAAAATATAATGAAAAATTATTTCCTATATTGACTTTAACTCCAAGAACACCACTGTTAGTTACTTGCAATATTTTACCTGTACTTAATATTTTCTATAAATAAGAATTATTACACAGTATGTACTTACAGTCATTCTAATAATTTATATCATATTGAAGAGATGTATTTGTCACTATTATTTACTCACATTTATTTTTATTTATATGATAATATGATTCAATATATTGTATACATATTATATAACAATGCATATTTTAAATAATATATTATACTATTTAGATTACATATGCTATGTATGTAATGATCCCATAGACAAATGAGAAAATTTATACTTTTCAGCTTCCAAAATTAAATTGGCAGACCTAAGATTACAGATGCTAATCTTTCTGATGCCCAGCTACATGCACTTAATTATTACGCTGTACTATCTCCTTGTGAGATAGGTTTAATGATCTGTCTTGGAGTTCAGAAAGTGAGAATCAGATTAATTAGCTAACGTATCTGAAGACATTCAGATTCAGACGTATTTTGCTCCAAAGCTCCAAATGTATCCAACATCAAGAGGAAGCATTCAGTTGTTAAGAAACTATCTCCTGGGTCTGAAAATATGTATGTCACAAAGAAGTGATCAAGCAATGTTAATTAAATTAATAGCAAAAAGAGCCTCTGATTTCTCTTCTAGCTAAGCAAAAGTCCTCACCATCTCAATTCAATCACAAAGACTTTTTTTCAAAAAAATCAGTCCTGAAAAAAACCCCACCTATTCTGTAGGTCAGGATGTTAAACTTAATTGATTCTCTCTGCTTTAGTGTACATAATTAGAGCTCACACTCATCAACATAGCAAGCCACTTGAAACAAATCATTTAGAAATGCCAAGGAGACAAAGGAGAAATTCTGCTCAGGCCAACTCTGAGTTTCCCTAACCCCCCGAAATATCAATCCTTATAACAAATGATGGTTTCACCATGGAAATTCTGACTGGTAGGTTTCAGGGTAGCTACAGCATACTGATATTTCAGTGCAAATACAAGCTGAACAACCTCTTTCAACCATGTGTCAGGAAAATATTCTTTGGAAAAGACTTCACAGAGATATAAAATGTTGACACAGGTTTTATCAAAAAATAGAATTTATGGATTATGAGTTCCCTGCTTATGGTTTTGTTTGCAATGTACATTACTTGTTGTTCTTTTAGATTTTATTAAATCAAGAAAGAAAGGCCAGCTCTAATCAAGGGCTTGCTCTTCTGAATACTGGGAAAGGTGTATTTGATAAACCCCACTCAGGGAGCTGAGTTTTTGCAAAAGTGTGTGTGAATTTAATATCTACTGTACATATTAAAATCATAATTCAAAACAAAAATTTGCTTATTACTGAAATAGCTTTTAAAACAAATCTTTTTCTCTTATCTAGAGCTGATCTATTTCCATTCTTGATCTCCAAAATATATAGCATATAAGAATGTATTTTATTCAAAGTATAACTTACTTTAATATCCATCACTATGGCTACTAATAGAGCTTTCTTTTCAATGACAGAAACATTCTATATGCCATTCAATATAGCGGCAAATAGCTATATATAGTTATAATTCATTTATCAATACCTCTAGTCTAATTAAGAAACTGAATTTTAAATTGTATTTAAATTTGATTATTCAACATTAAATGAGTAATTCAACATTACATTTGACAACTTGAGTAAAGCAGGTTTTTTGAAAGACTCAAACTAGTGAAACTCTCAAGAATAAACAGAACCATAACAACCTGTATTGTATCTAATTAAAGAGATGCGTCTATAGTTAAAAACTTGGCCCATAGAAAACTTGAATCCTAGAGTTTATCACCTTACAGGTCTATCAAACATTCCAAACAGAAAAAATACTAGATGTACACAGATTCTTGCAGTTCTTCTGAAAAACTGAAAGGAGAATAACTCCAATTCAATTTATGAGGCAACAATTACCCTGATACCAACACCAGAGGAAAAATCCTGCAAAAACTTTTAGACCAGTATCCCTCATAAGTTTAGATAAGAAAATTCTGAACACTGTATCAGCAAATTGAATCTCCTAATGTAACCTATCATAACAAAATAAATGGTCCCAAGAATATAAACTTGGCTTCAGGTTAAAAAAATGAATCAATGCAGCTCAACATATTAGCAAATGAACAAAACCCAAGGTGAGCGAAGTGGCACAGGCCTGTTACCCCAGCACTCAGGAGCCTGAGGCAGGAAGATCCTTGCAGGTTCAAGGCTAGCCTTGGCTACAAAGTGAGCTAAAGGCCAACCTGAACTGCACAATGAGACCCTGTCTCAAAAAAAAAAAAAGAAAGAAAGAAAAAGAAAAAGCCCAAATACACCAGCAAGGGAAAAAATGTTTATCGAAATTCAGGATATATTGCTGATGAAAATAAAAGTGGATCTTCTTCAGCACCAGCACTGAACCCATGGAACTACATCCGCAGACGTTTTTTTTCCTTTTGAGTTTATATTTGAGACCAGGTCTGGCTAAGTTTTTCAGGCTGGGTTTGAAGAGAAGAATTTAAAACATTGTTCTTTACAGACAGCATAATATTCTACAGAAAAACAATTATGCTGAGTTGGAAATAGTAGACAGTATTTGGTTTCATTCATTAAAATGTACAAAAGGAAATTAATCTTTGGTGATACAAATCAAGTAAGTGGTTTGCTGCAGACCAAGGATGAATGATTGGGAGAAGGGACATAGAGCACAAAAAAACTTTGGAAATCATGGTTATGTTATTGCCTGTGTGTGGTTTTAATGGTTGCATATACGTATCCAAACTCACCAAGTTGTAAACTTAAATGCATACAAATTAATGTATGTCAATGAAACACTGAAAAGGTATTCATGTATTTAAACACTGTCTGTAGGAAATATTCCAGCATTGGACAGTGTATTTCTAGACTATTAAAGCCTTGAAAATATTTACACACTTAATGAAGTCCAGAGCCATGATAAAAATATATAACATGTGGGTGCACATGGGAGAGGAAACAAAAGCACATGCTTCATGTAGCAAAATTATCTCTTGCTTTTGGGTTTCCTAAGCACTGAAGCATTCATGCCCCTGATAATAAGTGCGGAACAGAAGACCATAGTGATTTGTTTTCTTAGTTAAGCAAAATATAAAATTTTGATTTGAGCATTAACATTCCAAAATAATCATATGGATAAGATCACTGTTATTCAGTGTCATTTGTAGAAAGGACTACATAAGAATAGCTTCCATGGCATCAACGTCAGCAAGGTAACAGAATAAGGTCTAGCCCTGTTCCTCACAGAAACTCAGAGATCGCAACCATATATGGACCCAAATGCCTTGGCAGGAACTCCCAGTTCTACAAGAGATGTGGCTGTTACCCAGAACACAAGACTGAGAGTCACCACACTGAAATGGGTAAGAATCCAAGTTGTTTTACCTGAACCACCTCCTGTAAGAAAGCACAAATCAACGCAGAGCAAAATCTCCCAAGCCCAGTGTTGCATATTTATCCACAGCTATAGATATCTGGATCGTGGAGAAATATCTACATCGTTACGTTCACTGAAGCATTATTCATAGTCACCATGGTGCAGCAACAACTCAGAAGTCCTTGAACAGTAAAACAGATAAAGAAAACACATCAGCCAAAACTTTTTACCCATTTCAATTTCTTTATTTTTGTTCTGTTTGCCAAGAAAAGAATAAAAATGTTCTCTTTCTTTCTTTTTGTTGTTGTTATTTTCGTCCATTTGCTTTCCTGGAAACTGTCCCTTCTTCTGTTCTTTTTCTCTCCTCTACCCATATTCCTTCCCTCCTTCCTTCCCGCCTGCCTTCCTTTCTCCCCGTCTCACTCCTCCCTCCCTCCCTCCTTCCCTCCCCCTTTGGTTCCTTTCTTCCTTAATCTCTTCCTTCCCCTTTCTCCCTTTCTCTCTTTTGAATGAGGAAACTTTTGCGTCTGGATACAGCTTTGGTAAAGTTGGGACAATTATGATTTATGCATCAAATCAAAGAAGTAGAGTGACAAGGGCACTTATCCACTGATTGTTGAATAGAATGGCAAGGAGTGAATTGCCACACCTGCTCCTCTTTCTCAGAAGTATTGTGAAGCATGAATCATTTATGATGAGTTTTGAATCACCCGATGAGTTATAGCAAAATATTCTGCTCACACACTGGCCTAGGTCACTCCAGGCAAAGCCAGGGTGGACACCACTGGTTAGAAGAAGAAACGGAAAAATGCTTTGCACCAGGGGTCACCTGAAACTCTGCTCTTTACCCCTACTGCTCACTCTCACACTACAGGTCCCAGCCCTTTCATAACCTTTGCTTTTCTTGTTTCTGCAAAAGCTATTTCTCTCTCAAATCAGGATGAAATTTGACATTACCTTAAAGCAATTTTGTTTGAAGTGATTTCAAGGTAGGTGCTAAAAATGCCCATGCTCCCTCTTAGAGAATATTCTCCTTCCCTATTCTTCTGTGGTGGATATAATGTAGGTATAATTACAGACTGTCAAGATCAGGATTTGCTTCAATTTAATATAATTAAAAGTAGTGCTACCAAGTTCAATGTCCTTTTCTGTAGTAAGGATAATTTAAATTTTTCCTCCTGCGTTTGGAATATTGCACGCTTAATGGAGCATTTTTGCTTCAGAATTAAAGGGCCCGGTTTATCAACAATGCATCTAAATCCAGTGCTGAGGAATTCATTAGCTGTTATGACAACTGAATAATAGTTTTCCAGTTTAAAGGCCCCATAAATACCACGTATGAGTAAGATTTCTAAATGACTAAAATTTTAATATATACTTTACAAATTTAAAGGTATATATATATATACACACACACACACACACACACACACACATATATGACTTTACACGTGGAGGTGGATGGATGGATAGACAGACAGAGAGACAGATAGATAGACAGATAGTTTTCAAAAAGTGTGCATGACTTACCACATGGGATATTTTCTGCCCACAGAAACTTCAGGGTTCTCCGCAGCTCCAGTGAGAGGCCACCCGAGTGCAGTCGTGGACCTCCGTTGAAGCGCTTGCATCCCCTTCTCAGATAACTCTCGTGCAGCCCTCTCCTCTTCCCCGCCTGCTCCGCAGCCCTCTGTCGCTCTTGCTCTCTCTTTGCCTTTGCCTCTCCCTGTATTCCCCAATATTCATCAAATACTAACGCGACGATTTCCGCATGGGCTCAGTAAGAAACTGTGCTGGGGAGTCTTTTTTTGGGTCCTCCCACATTCGTATGTTTAGCATTAACCCCTGGATGATGCTACTGGGAGAAGGGAAATTTTGCAAAGGGCTTAGGTTTTGAGGAAAGTCATCTGGAAGAGGATTAGTTCTCTTGCCAAATAGGCCAGAAGGCACTCACTCACCATTTCTATCTTGTGAGGATACAGTGAGGCAGTGTTACCTACGAATCAGAAAGGAATCCCGGCCAATATCTTCATCTCTGAATTCCAAGTTTTGACATTCATAGGAAATGAATTCCTTTTGTTTCTAAGCTACCCAGTTTAAGACATTTTATTAATGGACTTAGCATTAATGGACTAAGATGAATAGAGCGCTTGATTTAAAGTAACTTACAGTCCATACTGAAGGACAATAAAATAACAAGGCAATACAGGGCGACTGGACGCAGACATCAGTAAAAAATTTTTCGATATCTACGGAATCGTATGCGTTGTGCTTGGAGCTAGGGAACTGACAAGAAAATGTCTGCTTGAAATAAAGCAGGACCTCTTCTGTAACTTTAATACACGGAGTCTATTTTTATCCTCTAAAAACATGCAGAATAATTCTAATCATCTTGCTATATCCAATGGTTTTATCTAACAATAGTTTTTCTTCCTGCTTTGGCAAGTACTAAAGGACAAAGTTATATGCCTGTGCTATTCTCCAGGTGAGGTATAAAACTTTAATCATTGTCCTATTATAGGACAATATGAAAGAAATATTGTTTGGAATTTTCCACCATTAATTTCAGTCGTGAAGACACAGCATAAAAGGTTGTTGACCTTTACTTCTTCATTTTCCCAAAATATGCCAAAACAATGGTCCTGATGAGTCATCCTTACCACTGACACCACAGTCAGTGCTCAGGTTAACATTCCAAGGCTGTATTTGCATTTCCCATTGGGAAAAAAAAATGACAAAGTCCTTAGAGGACAGATGTTATCAAAGGTGAATATTTTTGGTGAAAGACAATAAATACTTTAGTTTCTCTTCACTTCATTTCCTTTCCTTTTGTAAAAGTATTCCAAAGCATAACAGGGAATTTAAGATTCAGTGTATAAATCGCAAAGAAATGTGAACTGACTGCATAAGCTTTGACTTAGGAATCAGGAAACTTGAACTCTATTCCTAGTTTTGCCATTAATTTGCTGTGTGACCTTGTGAAGAAAGTTATTTTATTATTCCTGTGTTATATCATCAACTTTTGATAAAATAAACCTAATGTTCCCAAACGCCACTTCCATTTTTGGCTTTCCATGATTTTGAAAAGAATTTATTGAAAAACTAAAGAAGTCTGAAAGTTATACCAAAAATGTGTCAACGCATCTCCACTGACTGTCCTTGAGGCAAGAACTCACAGGAATGCTTCATTTGCCTCACATGGTATTTGCATATTAAATTTACAAGGCAAAACATGTGGGTAGATCAGATAGAACCAAAAATAATTGTATGTGTGCAAAGCACCAGTTTATATGCTGGCTTCTTTACATAAACTTGTTATTCAGCCCTGAGAGAGCTCATTTTGTACTTTTTTGTCAAAACTTTCTCATTCTGTTTGCACAGTGTTGAGTTAGGGGACAGAGATTGAGAAATTATTGATTTTGCACTAAGTACAAAGATATAAGTATTTTGTAAGTATCAGCACACTATTTAGAACATTTTAAGTGTTTATATAAATAAATGCACTTATAGTAAGTTAAAATGTTCTCTCAATAATTGTCACATGACATGATGACTGTAGTGCTTTCTTCTGCTTCTGCTAATTTTTTGCTCTGAGTTCAGTCTACTTTTTTTTTTTAACCTTTTTGAGACAGGGTCTCGCTATGCAGTTAAGGCTGGTCTTGAAGTCACTTTGTAGCCCAAGCGGGCCTTGAACTCACAACAATCCTCCTGCCTCAGCCTCCTAAGTGCTGGAATTACAGACATCCACCACCACACCCGGCTTGGTCTACTCTTAACAGTGTGATTTCCTTATTTAGGAAGGGGATGACCTCATATAACATCTATAAGGATCAAGTAAGATCTTGAAACACAATTTCTGCTTTGAGTAATATCAGGTCTCTTTAAACTTGCGTAGTTATTTCTTATACATAAGACACCTGGAAACAAGGGTCTGCATTATAAATTCCAGACACTGTAGAAGGAAAGAAAGCAGAATCCGCAGGTGAATTTGAGAAGGTTAGAAAATTCCTCCCAACCACGTATATACTAGCGTTGTTATCACTGCAGCCATCAGGCCCAAAATCCTAAGCAGGGACCACAAAATCGGATCTGCATGTGATCTGAACAGTATAAAAATAGAATAGGAAGACAATGACTAGAAGCTCAGAGCGCATCACGCACTTTAACTGGGCTGCTACTGCTCAGCTCCAGTCAGCCCTGAAGTAATTCAGGACCAGCATGGCTAGATCTTCTGGATTTATAAATATTTTCCTTTTAAAAATTTTTATTAGCCTATGTTTGCAGTACATATCATTTACTTTCATCTTAGGGAGTAGATACATGTACTTAGCACATCTTAATTGTTTTACTTCCCTTCCATGTCAATCCCTCTGCCTTTGCTCATCTCTAAGCCCCTTCACCTTCTGTGTTTTTAAAATGTGGTTGGAAGCTCATGGCATATGAAATCTCCCATGTAGTTTAAAATTCCACACAAACCAAACACAGCAGACTGCAAGTCACATCCGTCCCACTGTCCACTTTGTTGCACTGCCCTACAGATCTTTGGAACACTTCTTTGTCTGCTATATGCAATGGGTAATCATGTCCTCCATTTGAAGCTTATTTTTTCCTCTGGATAGCCACCAGCAGGGAAGCTAAGCTCCCATCTTTCTCACTGTTTGCATTGCTTCTCTGATGGATTAATCTCCCTCAGACAGCGCTTTAATCACTTTAAGCCATGTTCAGTAATCTGCAATGGTGCCCTCATGTCTACCATGTGAATTCCACACCCTTCTGCCTTAGTTTGGAGACTCCCGCTCACTGGATCCCGTCTTCTCTGTTCTTTTTTCCTCTGTTCCTAATGATGAGTAGGGATTGTGTCCTTACGGCTGCCATGTTTGCTCTCCCTATGCCTTTGCCATGCTCATTCCCCAACCAAGAACACATTCCCAACTCACTGTCTTGGTTGCTTTTCTCTCGTTGCTGAGACAAAATACCCAAACCCAAAATGAAGGAAGAAAAGGTTTATTTAGCTTACTGTTTGTGGAGGTTTCAGTCCACAGATGGCTTGTTTGGAGTCAGAATGGCACGTGGCAGAGGGCAAATGTTCATGGCAGCAGAGCACAGCAAAAGCAACCAGGGCAAAAGGGAGGAATGGCGGGAAGCAACCTCTTTCCTTCCCTTACACTGTAAACAGGCTACCCCCACCCAGGGGGAGGGTAGCATTCTCACAATCTCCATGCCCTCCTCTTCCACAGGCTCAGGATGTATACAAAGTAAGCACCTTGGCTTCCTGCTGAGTCACTCAGCCAAACCTCTAGACTCCCCAAGTTGACACAATGTATCAACCATAACACTCACCAACCCTGTTAGACTTCTTTTCTCAGGAGGGCTCCCTGTAGTCCCAGTCTATGATAAACAGACAGTCTTGATTCTGAATTTTTGCTTTATGTGTACTCAGGCACCAGTATTTAACAATGCACCATACAGGGATGGGCTATAACACCCTTAAGACCAAATACTGTTATATTCTCCTTAGAGATTTACCTGTATGTAGCATATTCAGCAGTTTAGAAGACCCTCAAACTGCTGAGAAAAGAGATACGGTGTAAAGACCTTAGAAGGTGGGATGGGAAAACTTGAGTCCAATCAGGGGCTTTCTGGCTACACAGACCTGGATGTAAATCCATCTTCTGTGTTACAGTTTTAGATCTTGAGTTTTCATAATTAGTTTTCTTATCTGAAATGACAGAAATGTTAAAAGCTAGTATTTAATAAATAGTTGTTCTTCCATGCACTATTATTAACACTTTATTATTTCAATAAGCATCACAAGAACCTGTAAGTTAGATAATATTCTTAACCTCAGTTTGTAGCTAAGAAAACTAAGGCAAAAAGAATAAGGCTTAGAAACTTTCCCAAGATCCCTATTAATAAGGGTTGGAGTCAGGATCTGAAGCCAGGCAATCTTTGTTCAGAGCCCACACTCACTAGCACGATGCTATTGAAAGAATAGAGTATCTATATACTACAGGCTTAGTCATTTTTTTCTTCCTGAGACAAATACCCAACACCCGCCACTTAAAGGAGATGTTTATATTGCCTCACATGTAAGTCCAGGGTCAGCTCACTGTTATGGTTGATACATTGTGTCAACTTGGGGAGTCTGGAGGTTTGGCTGAGTGATTCCGCAAGGAAGCCAGGGTGCTTACTTTGTACACAGCCTGAGCCTGTGGAAGAGGAGGGCATGGAGACTGTGTGAGAGGTACATGGCCCCTGGGTGGGGGTAGCCTGTTTACAATGTAAGGTAGAGAAAAAGGCTGCTTGCCCACCATTCTGCCTTTTTGCTGGTTGTTTTTGCTGTGCTCTGCTGCCATGAACATTTGCCTCCTGCCATGTGCCACTCTGCCTCAGAATCAGCCAAGTATGGACTGAAACTTCCACAAACTGCAAGCTAAAGAAACTCCTTCCTTCATTTGGGGGGTTGGGTATTTTGTCTCAGCAATTAGAAAAAAGTAACCAAGATACTCACTCTAAAGAAAAATTCAACATGTCCGAGGAGCACGGCAGAAGAGAGCTGCTCATGGCAAAACAGACAGGAAGCAGAGTGAGAAGGGAGATAAACCTTTTCTGCCCATGTTCCCAATGAGCTGCCTTCTCAGACCAAGACCCCACCTCCTAATGGTGAGCCAGGTACAAGCCCCAAAATCCAGTTACTTAAAATTGCAGCCCATGACCCCATGAGGCTTTCAATAGATATCTAGATATAAAATGTAACAACTACCACATGGTTTTGACAGTAATCAGAGTAGTAGAATCAATTTTGGTTTGGAAAATCACTTAATTTCTCTGAAATTTAGTTTTCATCCTCCCCTTCTCGGTATGTTTGAGCTGCTGGGAGGCACACGTGAGAAAATGGGTATAACAGTACCAGTACCCTACCTAGTGCCGTTTTATTGGAATCATTACGCTGTGGCGGACCCCTAAACCTTTCTGTTGTTAATAAAGGTTTGATTTAGGAAATTCTTCCTAAACCATGGCAATCTATGCCAATAGTAGCTGATCAGGACTTTTGATTTGTCATGGGTAAAAAGTCATTCTAAAGATTTTGTAATCTTTAAAATTAAAAAAAAAAGTCAATTCCCTTCCGGCTCATCAACTCCCCTGCTCAATAATAAGCACAGCCTGGGAAGTAGTTGTGAAGTCGAGGGAAAGACAGAAAGAACGAAGCCACGCAAGCTGCGGTGACTTTGTTTTTTTCCTCAAAGATGTTATGTCATCTTTGTAACACTAGCTGAGGCTGGGGGTGTAGCTCAGTGTCAGCAAGTGTGTTAAGCATGAGTGAGGCCCTGAGTTCAATCCCCAACAGCACAATTAATTAATCAACCAATTACTTTAATGAAACTCCCATTAAGCTAGAACCAGAATTCTTGATAGCTTGCACTAAATACCAAAAATCCATAATTCTACACTGAGGTTTCCCAACATAAGAGGAAAGAGACGTGCTTTTCCTTCCTGCTGGTCATTCTGAGGCCTGATGTGTAAACACAGTTGTCCGTGGAGTCTCCTGGGATGAGGTATGCAGGAAAGGGGCAGAAGAGCCAGGGTGCCGTAATGTCAGCAATCAGGGCTCTTCTGCATAAAGCTGAAAATCTCCAAGTGTCTGTTCACTAACAACTCTACCAGGCTTCAGCACCCTTGGTTATGGCTCATCCTTATTCTAGTCCAAAATAAGGAAGCCTAGGTCTTATAAAAAAAAGACAAATTGTGAGTGTGGCAGTTGACGGCATAAAGAGGACATGTATTAAGGTTTCATTTAGGTACAAATAATAAAAACAGACAATGGATTTATTACACTGCTTGTTCCCTGTGCACTGGCTTTTCTCTTCCCCTGAAACAATAATGCGAGCGGCAGGTATGACCCACGCAACACTAATGGAGATCCCTCACTTGGGAAAGGATTTCCTCTTCTCTGCATGCTCATTCTTAGAATTTTAGGAAAGGGAGCTATTTTACTTCAACCTTTTATAATAAATTGGTATGAACTGAGTGGCTTATAAACAAATGAAATCCATTTCTTATCACTCAGAAGAATGGAAACCCATGGTTGGGTTACCAGTATGCTTGGGTTCTGAGGAGAACTCTTCTTGGTTGTAGACCTCCCGCTTCTCACTGCCCGTGGCCTCCCCGCTTGGTGGGAACATGGTGGAAGAGGTCTGTGGAGTCCCCTTTGGAAAACACTACTCTAATTTATGAAGGCTCCTCCCTCCTGACTTAATCTCCTTCCAAATCCTCACTCCTGACAGACTAAGATTTCAGCATATGAACTGAATGTGAGTCATAAACATTCAAGGCAAAAGTTTTCTGAAAATGTCAAACCTTTAATTCCATTCTATATTTTCCGTGTAAATCAGATACACAGTCTAATATGCTGCTTGGTTTCTCTCCTATGAGGAACTCAAAACATAAAGAAAAAAATAAAAGGTAGATAATAGGAAGTAAGGAAATAGATTTTGTTCCAATAACAGGGATCAGGAGACAGGAAAAGAAGAAGGAGGGGATAAAGAGGGCATAAAAAATGAGAACTGTGATATGTACAAGTGCAAGTTCACACAAAGAACATAACCATTGTGCAATGCAAAGATGCACTGATAAAAAATAAATGCTGGGAAAGAATAAAGGAAAAGTGACAAGAGGGTTAATTTATATTTTGAGTGATTCAATGAAAAAATAATTAAATTATCATTGGGAAAAAATTAAAAAGGAAATGGAAAATCATTCCCAAAGCAACCACTATTGTCACTTCCTCATAGACACCTAAAATAGAGCTTCTTTACTGTATTCCATGACATCCTACCCTGTACTAAGTGGTCAGAAGGTGTCCAGATACTCACCACCCCCCACTCTCTCCGTGGTCAGATGTAGCCTGGGACAGTGAGAGCTTTTCACCCTTCACAGGACCGGAATCCTAAAAATTCTCTCAGGTGCTTACAAATATCATCACTTTCTCTGTGTGCAATTGAAAGACAGTTTGGAAGAAAATGCTACTCAACACTACCTAGAATAGGCTAGGTTATCCTTAATCTAGAATTGTGCCTGTATATGATGTGTATCTCTGTGTGTATGTACATATGTATGTATGTGCATATGTACATATGCAAGGCAGCTTCCCCAATCAGCCTAAATATTCCTTGAAGACAGTGAGTCAATATTATAAAAATTTGTACTTCAGGAATTGATTTATATATACCAAAATCTTCATAATAAAATGCTGGTTGTTTTAATAGTATTTTTGTCCAAAGGAATGAGGCAGAATATACCAACCACTGATTCAGCTGAACCAGTTTTCAGACAGATTCAGGTGAGGGAAAGATTTCTACTTTCAGCATCTGAACCAGTTTCCAAATGCTGACTAAAGCTTAAAAGAGCAGTGTGTATTTCCATGTCTCCAAGCATATGAATAGTGACTAGTGTATCAATATATTTTTTAGACAGAAGAAAGTGTTGATGTGTCAGTTATAATTCAAATTGCTGGCCAGAGCACTGGAAGCTGATTGCTGGTCCTCAAAGTTGTAAAAATTCTACCATGGATACGTTTTGAAACTCCAGGCTCTTAGTTTACAGTCTCACAGTCTGTGGGTTCCCCCTGCTGGATGTTTTAACAGATCTGAGGAGCTAAAAGCACTGATGCTGTACACTGAAAACCAACTCTAGAGAGAAAGAAGCAGCATCAGAATGGAAACTAACCCTGTATGATTTGGCTAAGAAGGGTGGAGGGATGTAGAAATAGCACTTGGTCTATTTAAACTAGGAGCCAGTGAGATGCAGCCCACTGAATTTGACATATCCACCAATTTGGTGCTTTTATGAATTAATAGCCAGTATTTAAAATCCAGACTTCCATTTTTCCATTGAAAGGCTGCCAACAGTGGGCCAGCACTCTTCTGCAGTGTAGTGGTGTTTGCTCTTTTTAGGTGGAACATACCATCTGGAGGTTTCCTGTGGTCACTGTACCCTATGACCTACCACATGCTGATGGAATGTTAGCTCCCTTATATTTTTTGTGATTTTATTTTATTGGTGCATTTTAGATACACATAATAATCACACTCATCATAGGGGTTTTGTACCTGTACATAGTATACCTTCCTTCTTACATATTCCATTCTACTCCACTCCTTTCAGTCTCTTATTATCAGGCATGGACAGTTATTTTTCACATACTTGGCCTATTTCACTCTTGTTTTGCATCCGGATCCCACCAGATGCTTGAGCCTTGGATTTCTATTCTGAAGGGCAGTGTTAGGACCACTGTCTGTGAGAACCACTATTAATTCCCGTATCATTATACTTCACATCCTCTCAAGTTAAGTGATTTTGTCATTTTGACATAAAAAGGCAAAACAGGCCTGGGGGAAGGTATGCTATGAAAACCTCAGTGTCAGACTTGACTGATTATGAAATAAGTTTTATCATTTAGAATTCAAAAAAGAGAAAAATATGTAAGAAGATTCTTTTTAAGGCAGAAGACTATGAAAATAATATACTTTATGGTACTATGTCTTTTCTGAATGCATTTCTATAGCTGTAGCAAGCGAGAAGAGTATATGGACCTAATGTCCATATATTCCAGATATAGGTATATTGCATATGCATAAGAGCCATGTATCCATACATATAATTATATAAATATAAATAAATATTCTCACTTAAAATATATTCTGTATAATCTATATAATTATACATCACATAACATATAATTATGTATATTATAATATAGTATGTATTATGACATATATTATCTGATACACACACACACACATATATATATATATACACATACACATATATCAGTCAAATAGTAGAGAAAGAGTGTGACTGAGAGCAGAATGAAAGGAACAATTAAGGTCTTCCAGGACAAGACCACATAGCCTTATTAGGACCTGCCCACACAGGCTAGAATTCGAGAAACCAAAACCTCCTTCACATTACATTTGAATGAAAAGCAGACCTTTACTCAGTCTGTTATTTTGTGCCCCCAAGAAGCCCGAGCCTGCCACCTGTCTTCTTGATAATAGATTGTGGGCACCGGTGGTTACCAGGGCAGTTAGAAATTTTCTTTATTTATATATTTAGCTTGAAATAAGGTTCATTTAGGAAGGTGGGCATGAGCTTTTTTAAAATACTGAAGTAGATAAGTAACAGTTTTATGGGAATTTCGTGCTGTAAGCCTCCTGCACACAAGTTCACTTTCTGTCATCTTTCCGTCGCTCTGTGTGTCACTTCCTCTCTCAGCCATCTTTTCTCAGTGAGGAGACAGCAAACTGGAGCAGGGTAAAGACTCCTACCTGGGCGTCAGGGTTCCTGGGTCCACGTCACATCGCTGCCACTGGCTAGTTCTGGGTGAGTTTCTGTAACTGGCAAAATGAGAGTCTGGAATACAGAAAAAAAAAAAATGCCATTTCTCTCTGATGACTCTTCTGCATTTAGACACCTACCTACATGTGCTTAGCAGACTCTTTTTAACTGCAAATTAAGGCAAGTAAGAGTTCATACACTTTTTTGGTGCCATATTCAGATTCTTGTGACCATGACAAAAGGCTTGAGAAAATCACCTTAAAGGAGGAAAGCTTTATTCTTCAGTATCTGGCCGCCTGACTTTTAGGGTCCTGGCGAGGCAGAAACATCAGGGCAGAGGTAAGGCAGCCTGGAGCAGACAAAAAAGGGAAGAGCCAGAGAAAAATGTCTAGGGACATCACACTGCCTTCCAAAGCACTCTTGGTGCCCTCTTCCCTTCTCCCTCTCCCTCTCATCCAGGCACCCGTTCTGCTAAGGAATTCATGCACGATTCATCCACTCACTTAAGAGAGCTTGGATGATGTAGTCACCACTCCCCATGGCCTACCGACTTCAACCTTCATTTCCAAAGTCCTTGTATAAGGATCCCCTGTGGTTTTGTGGTGAAATGTCAGTAAAAGGGAACGTGAACAGCTCAAACTACATCATAAATTAGTAACAAAATAATTAAAAATAGCTGATTGGTCCAAGCCAGCTAGTTAGACACTGGTGGGTTGCTGTTCGGAAGTAGCAAACAATTAGATGCCAGTGGCTTAAAGAATCATGAGTGATAAAGTTCTCAACTCCCAGGGGCCAAATGAGCCATCTTCTGGGGACGTGGATTCCAATGATTAGTGTCATTAGGTTTTTCTCACATTTTAATATGTTTCACCTGGTCCTTCTTGGAAAAGAAGTATTTTCCAAGGGTATTCCATGGAATGTCACATGATGTACTAAAGGGAAATAAAGCTAGGGGAGAGGAAGTCCTATGTTACTCGGGTTATATTAAATTAATTTAAAGCATACTTGAGTGGGATTCTTCCCAGAGTATGTAATATATTAATGTGTAATTTGCTCTATGAGTTTTATAAGGTGATAGCCTCATTCATTCTCAACAAAGCATGCTGTCATCTCAGACTGCTTAGAAATATTTTAAGGTAATTTTTCATATCCTGATGGCTGGTATTGGCCTCTGAAGGCCAAGTACTGTGGACGCCAAATGCCTCGCAATACTGGGGAGAATCCCACAGAATGAAGAATTGCTGGCTCTAAAGGCTGCGGCTTACATAGATGACAGCACTAACCACAGCATTCCCTAAAGGAACCGACCACACTGACTCTAAATTAGAGCAGAACTTGTGGGACTAGTGACTCGTCACATCCATTTTGGGAAAGTAAGGTCAAAATGTATACCTAAAGACTTAGATTGTTCTACCAACTGACATTCTTCACAGACATTTCTCTTTTTAACTTGGGCATGATGAAGACTAAGATTACTTCAATCCCTTCAATCAGAATGAAATAGGAGACTGGATGTGAGATGCTTAATCATAGGCAGGAAACCCACCCTGTATTTTCTAAGGCAGAAAATCAACTTTACCTCTTTCTGACCCTTTACAGCTTATGCTTTTCCCTCAAATATTAGGATGGTTATAATCAAAACTCTTCCAGATCACAAGAAAAATTGCCCAGGGGGAGGCTGTCTATCCACTGGTGCTGTGGTCAGGACTTTGACCAACAGAAGATAAGGAATTGAAAACACATTAAAAAAAAACCCTGCATCTTCTCTTTGCCTATGTGATCAGCTTTGGCACCTCCCCCTCCCACAGAGAGAAATGTGTTCTCATCACTTTTCACAGGGACATCGAAGTGTCTGCGGGGACAGACTTCCTCTGCATCTCAACTGCTATGTGGAGGTAGGTCATTGTTTGACTGTCACCAACTATAGAAAGGGTTTTCTGGGGGCTAGAAGGGATAGACAAACATTGGACGAGCCTATTCTTCTCACTCCTTCATACACTAGCAATTACCTGCTTTACAAAGCCACTTTGCTGATTATCTTGGGTAAGACATTAATACTTAGGTCTCAGTTTCCCTGTTTCTAAAGTAGGGTTACTAAATATAGCCACATAAAGGAGTTTACAAATGAAATGTGATGATATAACTAAATGCTCAATGGATGATAAAAATGTCTATTATACTGTTATACCGGAAACAGGCCTTAGGTAAGACTCAAAGCTCTAGCTGTGCAAATCTAGAAGCTAACAATATACTGGGCTTAAATTCACAATGGAAGCATTTCTTGTCAGAGATCTTACAGGGGCATTAGACTAAGGAGAACTATTTTGCAACAAAACAGAAGAAATCTCAGATTTTCAAACACCTGTCTTCAGAAGCAACATCCCAAAGGCCAATGTGCCCTAGAAGTCCTAAGCTCACCCTGCCCTTGAAGCGGGATGAGGAGAGGTATCTTTTCAGGTGCCCACAGGAATCTTGTCCTGATGCCCCACCACCTACACTACTGCCTATTAAGTACTTTGACTTACAAAGGCAAAAGTTATCTTCTGCTCACTTTAACACAGTGGGGACTCGAAGTTTATTGTCTCACCTGCATAGTTGGGGGTGAAAAAGAGCATCGTCCTGTGTCTTCCTCTCCTCTCCTGCGGAGCACACTACCTGTGTCTTCACAGAGGTCTTGTTGCTTTTTCCAGGGCGTTAGGTGTTTTCGTAAGTGAGGGCTGGGGCATTTACAGCTCAGCCCTTTTCCTCAAATATGAGAATGACCATAATCAAAGATCTTCCAGATCACACGAAGTATTGTACCCACAGGCCCGCCGACCATGCACCTTTCCTTTCCTCCCCTCAGCCTTACTCGAAGGCACATCTGCCTCTGTCTTCCATTTCCCACACCCACTGGCCTCCCTCATCAAACACCAGCCTTCCTTTCCATCTTTCTCAGTTGGTGTCTCCTCACACCCAGCATCTGTTATCACCCCATTTTCTTGAGAGAAATGGGGTGCCCTCCTTTAACCTGTCCAGAAGGCGAGGAGAAACAGCAATTTCTGTTAATAGCAAAGAAAATCAAATCAACTCTCTATTTTAAGGGCACCTGAATATTCATATTCTGGCATAATAGTAAAGGTGAGTACTTGTAGGGGTATAAAATCATAACCAAATTCTTCACCTTCCTAAAACTAACTTTCTCTCTGCTCTTAGTTTCTGAATCCTGTGGTAGGGTTACTATCAGGCAAACTACATCACTTCATGTAATCTTGCCTCTCTTTCTTCTTGTGTTCATTGTAAACTTCCGCTTTTGCAAACCTTCAGAGACGTAGATATCATCAGTGTGATATCATCACACGTCATTGTGTTCAAGGATAAACCGATGACCAGAGCAGTCCCCTTCTGTGGGAAGGGAATACTAATAGGATCTTACTTATCGTATACTATGAAACTTAAAAGAGTAAACTGTGTGTGAAGTATTTAGCATAGCCCTTGGAATGTAAGTGCACAATAAAAGTTTGCTACTAATATAGTTTTATGACAAAATTAGCTTTAGGTAGTAACCATATGGTTTTTCCCTTACGGTGAAAAATGTAGCCTGGACAGAGAAACCTTCTCCCAGTGACACTATGCACTTGAAATTATTAGGAGTAAAATATATTATTTAATGTCTTTCCTTTGGTTCCATCCAATATACATTTAAAATGAAATTGACACAGAGAATCTTGTCCATTCACTTAAAGGGAGCTTATGGTTAAGCTCCAGGGAAGATAAAAAGGCAGAGTCAAGTGTATTGAAATCTAGAGTTTCTAATGTCACGAGAAAATGAGTAACTTAACCGGATGCTGTGGGGGTGTCCAGTGAAGTTTATTTTCCATTTTCTTACTTCTCATTTGTATTCTGTAAAATTCCAAACAGAAGCATTATTTATAAAGCTTGCTTCTCTGGTGTCACTTGCCAAGAATGTAGCTTCCGGCCATGTCACTGATCCAGGAACTAATTACCAGACACTGATTTATATTTTCCCATCTCACTAGTGACCCTGTTTGAGTGGAATTACCCTGAGCTATAAAGTTCCTATCTTCTGAGACAGTTCCATTAAATGTATTTTTTACTTAAAACTAGACTCAGACAACTGTACCCCTCAAAAATCAGTAAATCAAATCTACTCAAGTAAAACTGAGTGTGGTTAAATGCATGCATATTATTAAGTAGCTGTCCATGTATAAACACTAGAGAAAGAACTTCATAAAGCAATACATAAAATTTAACTGTATTAGTATATGGTTATTGCCAATACAAATAATAATAAATATGAAACATACTTCCAAACATGCAACTATAACTAGAGTACCATAATGTGAAGCTCCAAAAGAAACAGAATAAATTTAAGAAGTTCCTAAAAGTAAAATCTGGACTCTATAAATATAATATTATGGGGGAAGATAGGGAGGCATCCGGATGGAGTCACTCAGAGCATTCAAATGAGTTCTGACATTTTAAAAAATAATTATGAAAAAGGTACTAGAGAAAAACAATTGCACCAGGCAAGACAATCACACAGAAGTTGATTTTGTTCCTATAGTATTACTAGGGATAGGAAGGAGAACACAGACTAAGTCTGCACATTGAATCCCGGTCAGGAAAAGACTGAGGTGGAAGCCCCTTAAGGCCTGGGGTGGAGGAGACCCTAAGGCATCAGTAGTTGGTCTGCTAATTCCTTACTCAAAGATAGTATAAACTTTCTTACATCTTCATGATAGGAGGTAGTTGCACAGCTTGGAGCAAGACACGTGCCGGAGGTAGCCTCCTGCCCTTCCGTAGCCACTGGGTGATGAGGATGCTGTCTGTCTTGCTAATGACCTGCTGAAGAGATGGTCGCTTGGTGCTTAAGAAAGACATTGTCTGGGTTATAATACTAGTAGGAACAATTTAAAATTACAGATTTCCTTAAGTAAATTTTTTAAAAAATTAAAAGAAAGGCAGTGTGAGCCTAAGGATTGGAGTCAGCCTAGTTAAATGTTAGTCTGTGAAGTGAAAGGGGGAGAGGAGGGATATGAACAAAACAAACTTAGACGTGCTACGTATCCGCACCATTCCCCGTGATGAATGTGGTCCGTACAGAGCTCCCCATCATGAGTGTATCCATTGAAATAAAAGTTAGCCCAGCTGAAAGGAGATGGAACCATCTTGGTCAAGGCTTTCTGTGGATACATCAGCATCTGTGAGGGCCCTGTGGGAACCATCTGAAAGTCTACATCCCAGATAGAAAAGATAGCGAATAAGGCGGGAAAGCTTCTCACAAGCCCTCCTAGGGGCTGAGTAACACCCTGCACTTAGATGGAAAATGTGAAAACACACCTTGAAGAGTGCAGAAATTGGATCCAACATCATCTCAGGAAGAAAACTTAGAATTTAATTGACTCCCATTCTCTGTAAGCTATAAGAGTCATCCACCTCTCTAAAAAGCAACTAAGTCTTCTCAGGTAAATGAAAATAAGTTGACATCTATTCTGAAGTGTAACTGCACTATGTGTGCATTGTGATACCTGAAGGGGCATCAAATCTTAAGGAAATCAAAGTCTGTGAAGTTCCACCAGATGGAATGTACAGGATCACAGAGTGATGGAAAGGAGACTGTGCTTGGGATTCCGTAGAAAACATTTGAAATAGTCAGTGCTTAAGTCTGAGTCCCAAATATCTCTAAGGGCAGGACAATCACACAACAAATGATCACTGAGTAAAATGTCCAGACTTCCTTATTGGTTATCTAAACTTTATTCTCCTAAGGGGTTCAAATTTTGTTGGACAAATACAATCTTTTCTCACACATAATTAAGCATAAATTTATAATATACATAGTATAGTTTTGTTTATATATTTTGAGTAAATTTCAATATTTATAAACATATATATGTAATGCCAAACATTGTAAGTTTTAAGAAAAAAGGGAAAATAAGGTAAGAGAGCATGGCAGAAGTAGAAGTGGTGAGCCAGAAGCCCACAGGTCCTCCTCCCAGGCTGCTCTGCCTGTGGAGATTTCTGAACCTCCTGCCCCAAGGCCCGTAGGGGGCCCTGGAATGAACTTCTCCCCCTGTCAATTCCCATCACTGAGAAATGTATTCTTGCCATGGTAATCAGAAGGCATAGTATGAGTAAGAACATAATTGTTAGGATGATTTATAAATGATCAGTAGTCTCTTGCTTCATCCCTAAAATTTTAGCCCCTAAAATAGATGTGAGGCTTAAGTGCTTTTAATTTATAACATATACTTAGTGGCTTTGCTTTGAACGCTGCTTGTTTTGTTTGGTTCTGATTCCATGAGCAGAGTGAAAGTCTGTGGCTTGGAGCGGTCTAGAGTTTTTCTTTTAAGTAAACCAAACAGTGAAGCTTCTATTGCCTCTCTCTGTACACTGAATATATTGTACTCTATAATTTGAAACTTGTTTGTAAGATTTTTAGTCTGTTGAATCCTTACAACAACACTTGAAAAATTGTTATCTCAGCTTTACAAAGGAAGTAAATGAAGCTCATTAATGATGGTCCCCAACATCTCAGCTAGCAAATGTCGGACACACGAGAACAATAACTTATGGTGCTGGTTTGAGGAACTTCCTGTTGACTAGAGCTCTCTTCCAATTCAGAAATGCGTTGAGAGGACGTGTGGTTTCGGTTCTTCTCCTCTGTAGGTTTGTGGCATTGCTTTTGAGGTCTTTGTAATGACACCTTCAACCTTGTTCACGTGGTACGTTGCTGCTGACACATCTGCATTACCAACGGGCCTCTGAAGTCGAAGTTGTCTGTTTAAGGAGAAACTCAAATTTCCTGTTCTTCTTGCATGAAATTAACACGAGATGAGGAAAAGTCTTTAAGATATTTTTCCGATCTCTTACGTTACAGAGTGCTTTGTAGAACTTCCTGATTGTGTAGAACTTTCTGATTTGGTTAAGCTTGTCAACCTAATCATTTTGAGAAACATCTAAGAAACCAACAAAACACTCTCTTGGGTGTCTGTGTTAAGTTTGTCTTCAGAAATGATTGGCATGTGGGGCGGCAAATGAGAGGGAAGACTGCCCTGACCATGGGCAGCACCATCCAATAGTGTGGACCAAAGCGAAGGGAGAAAGCCAGCTACCCCTGCTGTCTGGCTCTGCTTCCCAGATGCCTGAGATGAGTTTTTCTCTACCGCTTCCTCCTGCCACGAGGTTTCCACCATGTAGCCAGCTAATGTTGGGTTGAAAACTCTACAACCATAAATCAAAATAAGCCTTTCCTCCTTTAATTCGTTTTAGTCACAAAAAACTGAGCAATACACCATTCCCTACTATAAATCTACTTACCAAAATTTGCACATTTTTTTTCTTTGTAAATTTATGAGCAAGTCTGTTTGCATTCCCCAAACACAGGGGCCCGGATAACTCTGGCAACTCACAAGTGACCCGTCTGAATCCACCCACTAGTACTGAACCAGGAAACAGGTTTTGCTAAGCAAAATCGTTTAAATGTCACCAATCCAGAAACAGGAAAGTGTTTCCTTTTGCGGCCACTAGTGACATTTCATTCATCTCACTGAAAATTATTTTCTATCCAAACGCTCAAAGAAACTACCATGCATGGGGTACTTCACAGTAAATTTACACTGCATGAAGCCAGAAGAGCTTGGCAAACTTTCCAGATGCTTCTACGTGGAGAATGGGATGTGTGGGACTGTTATGAGTTTGAAGGAATTGCTCAAAACCCATAACCTGCCCATACTTAAATGCATTAACTCACCGATGCCAAGTTTAAAAATGAAATTTCTACCACATAGCTAAGGAAGCAGGTGAACAGAAAAGAAGAAACTTTACCATGCAGTTGGATGTGTAGCCTACCTGTAAGCAAGCTACGAGAGAGCCCGGGTGACTTGTAAAGGCTTACTGTTTCCTGAAGCCCTGTCTCTGCCCCTACTACCCACACAACTTCTGCTCATCTTCCAGGAAACAGCGTTTCCCTAATTTCACTTCCAGGAAACAGCGTTTCCCTAATTTCTACTAACTAAACCTTCTATCCCTCGCCGTACCCCTCATGTGCAAGAGTAACCCAGCAACACTAGCTACAGTGTCTCTTACTCTATGTCTTTTCCTCAACCCTAGGAACCCTTCCAATGTTACTTAGACACTGTAGAGTCTTGAGTATAACTTGATTCAGCTGACACAGGGTTAAGAAGCAGGTTTTGGAATCAAACGCCTGTATTTCCTAACTGTGTGACATTAAGTGAGTCGCTTAATTTTTTTAAACTTTACTTCCTTCATCTCGGACCAGATTATTACCTTCTCTGCTGTGTTCTTGAGGACATAGATATTGCCTCGAAGAACATTCTTTTTTGCTATCGTTTCATTTATATTTATAATTGTTATTATTTATTTTTAGGAGGTGCCAGGAACCAAATTCAGGACCTTGTGCTTGCCAGGCAGGAGCTGTGCGGCTGAGCTATATCCTCTGTCCGTTTTTCTTTTTTCTTTGTTTTTCTTATCATTTTAAAGAAAGGAAATTATTCTAGGAGAATGTCAGTGGAATTTAAAAAAAAATAGTTGCATGAGTTCATTGTAAAAAGTGGCTTGGGCAGGGGCCTGGGCACTCCTCGTTGTGTAATTTTAGGCAACGCCGTTAACCTTTAGGCTGCTAGGGTAACCAAGGTCCTTCAGCTTTTTCTAACTTTTTGCCTTGTGAAATTCTTCCCCGTTGGAATCTGCTGCAGTGGTAACGTTTGTCACCAGAGGGCGCAGGAGAGACTCTGAAGAGGAGGCCTGTTTCTCCTGGCGCTGCTGTCGGCGCAGGTCTCTGCTGCCAGCACAGCTGTCTGCTGCTCACGGGGCTTCTCCAGCCCCCAGCTCTTCCATGCAACACCTCTCCACTGCCACTTCCGGCAGCCAGCAGGGCTTCCCCAGGGCCGGGCTCCTGCAGGGGATGGTCAGCAGTCTACAGTGTGTGATAGCTGCTCCCCAGCACCCTGGCGAGACAACTTCCGGGCCAGTTCAACCCGCAGCCCTTAGAGCAGATTTCCATCCACTGCAAACTGAGGAGGGATTCATGCACTGTGTGTGTGGTCCGGGGGACCGCCGCAGAACCTGCTCCGACCACGTCTGTGTCTCAGCCGGGATCTGCGGGAGGATCTTCCCTGGTTTTCTGTCTCAGCCTTGGAAGAACAGCCTGCTCTTTACATTTGCTGTTACTGTCCTTAAAATTTTCTCTGCTTCTCCCTCACCAAACTCTGTTTAATTCACTCGCCTTTGATACTAATACCATTTTCTCTCATTAAATTATAGTGTTGCTTTCTGCGGTTTGGACACTGACTGATACAATGAAGGTTTCGAGATTCAGAAATACCCCTGATATCGACCCCAGCGGCGGTGTCGTTTTCAAGGAAAAGGTCATATAATTGCGCTAGTACGCCTCCTGGTGGAGCGTTGATTCTGGAATGAGACGTGAAAGAGATAAACTTTCACTTCAAACACAAAATAAACTTAAATTTAAAATTTAAATACTCACTGAAATCTGCTGTAATCCAGGGCTTCTCACACTTGCAGGGCGAAGGTACACATTAAAACCACGGGAGGAGGCCTGGGGCAGAGTCTAGGGAAGCAGACAGAAGGTCACTTCGCTTCCTCCCCAGCACTCAGGGACAGAAAGCATCGCTTCTTCCTGGGCACTGTGTAATGCGGTATGCAAGAGTATTGCCCACAAAGGATGCTAGGCCAGATCCGAGGTTCTCAATATTTATCGGGGTTTATCAGTTGGACACGACTGATGGAATTGTATTCCTGCGGAACTCAGTCGCCCAGACCCACCCTTTCTGTGGAGGCTGGCACATTGGATGGACACAAGCCTCAGTACCAAAAGTTATCAGCTGGGGGACCAGGGATCCCACAGTGAACAACACAGACGTTATAATCGCTAGGGTGCAGAGGTCAGCTCTCAGGAACCTGGAAGGCAGGGCAGTACGCTATCCGAAGAGGCCAAACTTCTTATTTGTTATGCAGGGCTAAAGTAAGAGACAGTCTGAGTTACTGCACTAAAGATAAACCCTGCTGAAACAAAGTTGCTGTTTATGGAAGGATTTTAGATTCTGTGTAAAAAAGATGAAATTTTTTAAATGTAGAATTTACTACCATTCTTTTTACCTGGATTTTCTTTTTTCAGCTTTGGAGCCCAGTGTCTCAAAAAATGGCCTAAAAAACTGATGTGGAAGTGAAATATGTCACATCAAATCTTCACTTATTTCCTTGCGTATAAGAGTATTTTCGCCTTTGTACACTTGCACATTTCATCATACGGATCTGCTCCCAAAAGCATTCTAAAAGTGTTTCTCTTCTTTCCTATTTTCCCAGTATCAGGAAGGGTTAGTGCTGTACATCAAAATCTCACTGCCTCATTAGATTCTGTGGTCAGATGGTCTCTCATGTCCTCTTTCTTCCTGTTCTAAATATTTTAATGTGCTCACCAATTAGATCACTATTTTACTTGTGCATGTATTTCAATTACATTAGGAGTGGATCCAGGGAATTTTGAAATGTAATTATGTACAGTGAATGGGCAGGATGTGATGCAGACGGTCTGAAAGATGTAAAATGTTATTTCTGTGATTTTCTTCTTATTGCATTTGGTTCTACTACACTGTGGTAGAAAAAGAAAAACAGAATAAAAGGGGATCAGTCAAGGAAAACAAATCGGATTCACTATAAATTCATGGCAACCCTGATCTACCGTCAGCAGGGCAAGTCTATCCTTCCACATATGTCTAACTGACTCGTATTCTTCTGTGATTTTGATCTATTACTCCAACTCCAACCTTAACTCTTCCATTCTTACTTAAAATTAAACAGATGATTCCAACATGTTTGTGGAGAAAATATAAATACCGTACATACACACTCAAATGTACACGGCCACAAAATGCCTCTTTTTCTTGACAAAAATTTAACTTTACCACATGTATAGTTAACAGTGCTTCTCCCTGGTTAGGTAGACGTGCACCCCTAGGTCCTAGCCCAGAGCAGCACCCTCCTGTATACTTGCAGTTTCTTCGCCCGGTCTCTGCACAGTTGCACTGCTGGTTAACCCTACTTTTTCTTTCTTATATAGTGCAGCATCGCTCTGGGTTCTTCCACTGTTATTTAAAGGTACTCATATTTTCCTACTGAAATATAAAAATTCTCCCTTCAAAGTTTTCCTGCCTCTCTTCTCATATCTAAGGATAAACTTCTATGAAGAAAAATACCCAACTACACAAACTAAGGCATTTTACTAACCCAGATCTCATGAAAATTACCCTCAAACTATCTACTGCTGAGTGCTATAGATGTATTTCATTCTGCTTTTTCCTTAAGTTGCCAGGATTGTGACTACATTTTCCTTCTGGAAACACTTTTTTTTCCCAGGATTCTGGTGTATGTTACTTTCTTGATTTTATGCGAGACCTTCACGCTGAGGTGTGTCACCAACCCTCTTAATGTTTTTTATTCCAAGTGAGGGTGTTGCTAAATTGCCTGGACTGGGCTCAGACTTGGAATCCTCCTGCCTTAGCTTACCGGGGCTCTCCCAGACAGGTCTGAGACAGCAGACACCTGGCTGTTCCATTTCTGCTTTGACTGTTCACCTCTGCTTTCTTTACTTAGTGCTTAAGGTCAAAGTTCATAAATGCTCTGTTAAACGTTCTGTTCTATGTTTAGCTTGCTGTGCCCACATCATAGTTGCTACAAGCACATGAATGTCTCCCACATCTATATACCCTGCTGAGATAGGAAGTTTGTATTTCAGGTCCGAATATGCACGTCAACTGTGTGACTTTGTTTTAAAAGCTGACCAAACATACCATGGCTAATGTTATGTGACCCAAGCTGCCCACCTTCATCACCAATATTTTAATTTTTTGTGATAGATGCTGCGTCATCCATTGAGTTGAATAAGGCAGAAAACTAGAGGTTATCCCCTATAATGCCCTTTCTCACACACTTACACCCTGTCAGTCACCACATTACTCCGTTTTGTCCCCAAGCAACTTCTTCCCGAAAGACAGCTGTATCCACTTTTTCTATCTCTGCTGACACATCACTGTCCAAGCCATCATGACCTCTCTAAATATACAACAGCAATGGTCTCCCTGCATCCTGTTGATTGTGGTTTGTGTCTACATATCCCCCCAAATCCTCATGAAGTCATGGGGCTGGCTTCTAGATTTTTGATTGACCCATGGTCCAATGCTGGGATTATGGGTGTGAGTGCTACACCTGCCCTGGGGCACATAGTTGCATGCAGTGTAAAGGAGGGAAAGAGGCTGCTTGCTCCAGCTCCTCCCCTCGTCCCCTTGTTGCTTGGCTCTCCTGCTGCCATGAACTGTTGCCCCCTGCCGTGTGCCACTCTGCCTTGGAGCCAGCTGAGTATGGACTGAAACCTCCACAAACTGTGAGCTCAATAAACCTTTCCTTCCTTGATTCTGGGTGTCGGGTATTTTGTCTCAGCAGTGAGAGAACAGTAACTAAGACACCGTTCATACATGGCCTTACCCACTCTAACCAAACCCATTCACCATCCTGTGGCCAGAACAATCGGTGTCACCTCTGCTTGAAACAACTTAGTAGCTTGCTGTGTCTCTTAGGATGCCAACCAGAATTCTAGAGTAGCTGACAAGACCCCAATTATCCTAGCTCAGACTTCCCCCTTCTTGCCCTAGCCCTTTCTCAGTTAGAGCCACATTGGTCAGACTTCAGTTAATCAAAGCACCATGTTGCTTCTTGTCCTGAGCTGCCTGCTCTGCACACTTGCTTGCTCTACCCAAGCACTTTAGACCCTGCCTCTCTCACCACCTCCCCTAGGAAACTCTCCCAATACTTCTCTCGTGGACAAATGCCCACCATTACACATCTGTGCAGCAACATTTACCTGTTTCCCCGTCAGTGTCATCCCCTTAATAATACTTAGGTGATCATTTACTGTTTACTGCCCTATAAGACTATATACTAGCAGCAGACAGAGAAGATATGTATTTATTATGCTGTCTGAACTTAAAATAATGTCTGCTTATCACTGTTTTTAAAGACATAAATAAATGAAACAAGTTTTGCAAGTTTTTGAAATAAAAACTCACTTATGAGGAGAATGTCTGTTCCATGGGGAGATTTTGTGAATTTCATATTTGCTGCTCCTATTGACCAGAAAGAAATGTTCCTTCAGAAGTTAAAAAGTCTCACAGGTTACCCAGGGCTTAACTGAGGGTAGATTAGAGGAGAAGTTAAACAGTAGGAAAATTAAAACCCCCAAGCTTTATGTTCAGCTCTACCTGGACAAATTTTGGTGTTCCCTGTGTTATCCATGAGAATTTCTTGAATGTCTTATTTGGGTAAGTGTCAAATCATCCTTTGTTCTTATTTTTATAAAAAAATTTTGAAATTTATTGGCATAAGTAAATCTTAATGCACAGAAGAGAAAAACTAAAGACCATGTTAAACAACTGAGATAATCCAAGGCTGCCGAGATGGCTAATTGAGAATCTCTGTACTAGATGCAAAAATGAAAAATTCTGAAGAAGAGGAGAATCCCTCAGAAAGGGTGGAGTATTTCTCTAAAAACAAGGAGAAATTGGTCCTTTCTGCCTCACCTTTCTCCTCCTTGTGAGCTCGCTGCAGTATCTGTCATACCACCAAGAAATGAGCTTTGCATAATTTATGTGAGCATTGCATTTTCACACTTTGTAAAAGACAGCTTGTTGGGTACCACCACAGAGTGGCCCTGGGTAGGATTTAACATTAACCAATTGGCTTTTCACATTTACCTGGGAGTTGTCTGAGGCTTAGGCACCTTGTCTGCAGATGGGCAGCTGATTTATAGTAAATGAACCTCTATGAGTCACTGGCCACTGCTGACCCCTGTATTGGCCTGTGACGCTGTGACGCCTCAAGGACAAGGTGACCACGGCGGCCGTCGCCCGGCTCCTGTGCTTATTAACTTAAAGCAGACTGTGGCTGCAGGCATCTCAGCCCTGCTGGGAAGGCCTTCCTGGAGATAACACAGTCCTCCTAAATTAACGTAATATGACTTGGAGGAGTCCTTGAAAGGATTCCAGAGTCCTGCCCAGATTCCTGCATTTTCTCCAGTATTCCCCCTCGCTTGTTGTAAACCTAATAAATGAGGGCCACCCAGAAAAGTTTTTGGCTAATTCAGAGAATACTGAAGCTGGGAGAGAATTAGTCCCTCTTGGAAGCCCTTGAAATCATATTTCTTGGTCTCATTTATTTACACCTTCACCATCCACTCGCATGGGAGATTGCAGGCCTGATCAGCCTCCAGTAACTTAGGGTTTAACCCAATTTCTATCACGGCCATTCTGCTAACTGTTTCCCAGGTGATTTTCATTCTTCATTTTCCAAATAGAAATCCCAGATATGTTCCAATGCTTGAATTCCTCTAAATAAGCTAATGAATTATTAGTCATTGCTGATATAAATTTGTAATGTTTAGTCATGAACTCAGTCTGTGTAGATACAATTCATGCCAGAGATTCCTAACCAGTCTCCCATCCATGGAAGCAAATTTATTATTGCCTCTATGCAAACACCAGAGGGCACTAAATACTGAAGGAAAAAAATTAACAATTCTGTGAGGTATACAGAAGGAGATCTCTCCAGGGGGGCTAAAGAAGTATTTAAAATAATATGCTGGGTATGTTCTTGAAGGAATCACTCTCTAAATAGAATAGATATGTTGTTTCAGGATGGGGGGATCCGTATTTATTGTGATCTAAAGAAACATCTTACTATCAGAGGAAAGCAATGCAAATCAGCCAGAAAAATGGTGTCCCTCCCAGGAAACTTAAACTGAGGGCAAAGTCGCATCTAAGCCATGGGTGTTCCCTCTGTTGTGCCCTGTCTCCATCCCTTGCCCTCCCTTCTGCCTTGTGCTTCCTGTCCTTATCTCTATTTCTCTGTCTACTTCTGGCTCTAGCTTATAGCTTTATCACTGTATATGCATATAGTCTAAACAATATTAAAAGGCTCTAACACCACAAGAGAGAGCAAGGAAAATATCAAAGCAGAATTCATACAAGGCCCAGGCCTATTCTGCTTCCAGTCCATGCACTGGCCCTGTGGTACTTTTTCCCTGCCCTTCTGTTTGTATCACTTCCTTCTTCTGTAGCCCAAGGAAGGGCGCCGTGTTCCTCTTGTATTTTTCCTTTTTTCTGGAAAACTCTGGAAAATTCCAACCCAACACTACAGAGCTCTTCCTGGCCTTCCAGTACTTCTTAACTGCACTTCCCTTTACTTGAGTGAAATGTACTCTATGATTTTATTTATGTTTAGATTAAGGGTATAGGTTGAAGCAAAATATTCAACATGCGTTTGGTGTAAGTACAGTTATTTGGTTAGCACTTTTATCCTCTTCAGTGTAACAGTGTTACTAAGAAGATTCTGTTTCACAAACAATTGTTTTTCATTAAATGTACCTTATTTGCAAAAGTAAATTTAAAGGTCTTCATGTTCTTGCTAATGCATTTAACCTGATTCCAAATCAAAGTAACGTCACAGTTACTTAGTTGTTTTCAAAATTCATTTTTTGGGGGCAATATGAAGCATCATTTAACCCAAAGTATATAGTAAATATCCATGTTTATACTTATATAAATGATTAAATAAATAAATCAGAAATAAGAGACAAATTTCCTATGCAGAAGAATATTGAACAATTTATGTAACTTCTTCATCAAAGAGGTAGAATACAACTCTTCCCTTTCTGTAAACTGCGTATGTGGCTTCATTCCAATCAGTATGAAAAGAAGGGAAAAAAGTTACTATACAACAAAGAAATCTACTAAACAGTACCTCAGTCAGGAGACAACATCATTCACAATAAGAATCAGAGTGTATTTACAGGTATATCTTGATAAAAAAAATCTTTGCTTCCTCATGGATCTCCCTCTCCATATCAATTTGGCCAAGTAGTTTTGATAGTGTAACAGATACCAGTGTAAAATGTGAATCATCTAAGAAAGTGGTTCTACAGTATTAGAGAAACTCTCTCTACTGTCATTGCTAAATTAGTCCAATTATGAAGAAATATTTCCACTTTTCACTTGAGTGATATTCTACAAAATACATGACCACTAGTCCTCAAAACTACAGGGGTCATCAAAAAATAAATTTTGAGGAACTGTCACAGATCCGAAAGAGCTTAACTAGGCAAAACAACTAAATTTAAAGTAGCATTCTAGAAAGGATCCCAGAGCAACAATAAGGCACTAGATAAAAAGTAAGGAAATCTGAACAAAGTATGAAGTCTTAATGACAATATCTATTTTGACCAATTAGTTTTGATAGTGTAACAGATAAAACGTAAAGTGTGAATAATTGAGGAAAGTGGCTGTAGAGCATTACAGGGAGTCTCCCTACTGTTGTTACAATATCCCTGTAACTCTGAAACTGTTTCTAAACAAATTACTTTTTACTTTAAATATAACCGTGAAATGTTTGGAAGATGCAAAATATATGTAAAACTTAAACCATTAAACCAGTGTAAGAAAAACTTAAACCATTTTTTCTTACTGCATAGATCTCGTTTAAAACTTTTAATAACTTCTTCGTATTGTTTCTCTCTTCTTTCCTCCTTTTATTTCTTTCCTCTGACCCTGATCCATCTACCTCTAGCTTCATTGCTTTCCGTATTTTTAGTAGGCCTCTCTTCTCTCTCCCACATTAACTGATTCTCTTTGGCTAAGGATGTGAGATTTGACCAGAATACCAAAAGAAAACGGGTTAAATTTAACTGACCTTTGAATGTCTTGATCAATATATGAGAGGATTGGTAAATAAACAGAATTAGTGGAGACATTTCCTTTGACAGAAACATGTCTGTATTGTGAATTCTCATCTCTACTACCCAGGACTTAGAGAACAACTGTCTTTACTTTAAGGTTACTAAATCTGGAGACTCCTCACAGGACCAGCATGAGGCATGCAAGGCGTACATTGCCATTATGAAATCATTCATAAGTGGTCTCTCGGAAGGTCACTAGCTGGTTTGTGTCTGAGAATGCCAGGGAAGTGTGTTCCACAGTGTAGAGGGGGTTGCGTTGGGATATGCCTGGACTCTAGGAAAAATGAGAGAAATATCCCACTGAGCAGATGGGAACCATGCAGGAATAAGAGGCAAAGCTGAGTCATCCTTGGTCCTGGCTAGGGAAGTTGTCTGGACAGGCAGAAGGGAGGGAGCGGCAAGAATCTGCGTAAATGAGTGAACACTGAGTAAGCCAGTAAAAGCTGATAAACACTAAGAATAAGGGTGCACCCTTATCAAGAGATCTGTGGCAATCAGAAAACCTAACAGCCTTTGCTGAACTCAGAGTGCAAAGCCACCCAGCTGAACCAGATATCTCTGTGCCTTGCTCACCTTTCCTTCCTTCCTTTCTCCTCTGCCATCATTTATCAGATGAGTAGGGTGGAGGGCAGAGAGAGGAAGAGACCAACTCCATGCGTCCTTCTCTGAATCCAGGCAGCTGCCGCAGCACACCTGAGCATGGAGGCAGGACTGAATAGGAAAACATGAGATTTCAGTAGGCACCAAATCACTTGATGTGCATCTGGAAAGGAGCACATCCTAGAGACTGAACTGAAATAATGTTTCCAACACTAAGTGGTCTCTCAATTCCCTGAAAGTTAGCAATTTTTGGACTCTTTCCAAATGCCTTTTAGGATGAAGAAACATTTGCCTCCATTAAATGTTTTAGGCACAGTGGAAAATTAACAAACTAATTTTATAATACATCAACTGCCATTATGTCCACTATATCACGTATGTATCTGTTACGAGCTGAGTTATACTGTTGTTCTCAGATTCATACACTGAAGTCCTAACCCGTACTTCTCCAGAATGTGTCTTTCGAACTTGAGACTTCAGTGGGGTAAGTAAGGTTAAACGAAGTCATGAGGATGTAGTCCTCATCTCTGAGCAGGTATCTTTCTATGAAGAGAAGATTTGGGCACCAGGGACATCAGGGATGTGAGTGCATATGGAGGGCCCACACATGGGACATACAGAGAAGACAGCCTGGAGTGGGCTAGGCCAGAAGTCTTAGAAGAAATCATACTGCAGATTCCTTGAGCTTGAATCACAGCCCACAGAATTGTGAGAAAATGAACTCCTGTTATTTAAGACACCCAGTCACTCATATCTCATTATGGCAGCCCCAGCAAAATGATACCACATGTCTTAGTTACTTTTTTCTCATTTCTGAGACAAAATACTCAACACCCAGAATTAAGGAAGGAAAGGTTTATTTAGCTCACAGTTTGTGGAGGGTTGAGTCCGTACTTGGCTGTCTCTAACGTAGGGTGGCACATGACAGAGGGCAACAGCTCATGCCAGCTAAAGACAGCAAAAGCAGCAAGAGCAAAAGGTGGCGGAGGAGCAGAGCAAGCCTCTTTTCCTCCCTTATGTTGTATGCTGGTTATCTGCCCACGATGACACCATCTCTGTGCCCTCCTCTTGGACAGGGTCAGGATGAGTACCAAAACATGCCAGAGCATGAATCGCATGTTCTTTTTCATCCCAGGATATAGAACTGCTGAGTCACTTAGCCCAGCCTCTAGTCTCCTCAAGTTGATACAATGTATCAACCTTAACACCATATCTCCTTTGGCATGTGTATCCATCTTTTCTGTTGCTATTTCAAGATACCCAAGCCTCAGTAATTTATAAAGAAAAGAAGTTTAACTTAAAACAGTTTTGGAGACTGGAAATTCAAGATAAAGTCACCAGCATGTCCAGGGTTTGTTGGCAGCCCATACCCCATGGATGACACCCTCGCTGTCTTCTCATTCCAAAAGTCCGAAACAGACCAAATAGCTTGCCTTAAACCTTGATGTACAGACATTAATCTGCTGATATGGTGGAGTCTTCAGGGTCTAACATCTCCTAAAGGTCTCACCTTTTAATTCTGTTGCATTGAGGATTGAGTGTCAGGAGGCACTTAGGGAAAAGCAAAAATATTCAGGTCACACCGGCAACATCACGATTTCCACAAGTTTCAGATACTGCCTCTTAACTCATTCTTTTAACTAGCTCACTACCCTTTTTTTCACCGTCTTTTTCCACTGCTCTTGTTCTGGTTTCTTTCCTTAGCTGCAGCTGGCATCCTTTCTCTCGCAGTAGGCTTTTTTTTTTTTATCTCTAAAGATACAGGCAATGAGATTTAAATGCAATGCTGGCAACTTTCCCGAGACCTTTCTCACAGGGCTAAGCAGCCGCCAGACTCTGTCTTCTCCATTTTTACCAAAGGGCAGTGAATAATGCAGCCAAAGTGTAAAAGCTGCACCTCAAAAGCTTCTCATCTCCTGGAATCTCACCAAGCCCGAGAAGCGAACTCCCTTTTAGACATTGGCAATAGCAACAAATTGCACAATGGCCCAAAGGTTTTGATAGGTCTTGAGCACAAACAGGACCGACCCAAAGGGTTACTTGTCTCTGCTTACCTTACACTCGCTCTGTATCAACCATCTTTTCCTTCCTTTCTTCCTCTTTCTAAAGCACTGACCATCTTACGTGGAGTTGAGCTACACGTGGGTAAATGATATTCCTCGCTTTGCCTAGAGTTCTCTTCATAAAAATTGTTAGCTAGAGAGCTCTTGTTGTAACTGGAGGAGCAGGATTTTTCCTTATGTAAGAGATGCCAAGGCAATGAAAGAGACTGGGGAATAGGAACAACAGGATTGTGTTTGCTGCCCACAAAGCCCACCAGATTGGGTGAAAGATCCTGCCACAGGGAGATGGCATCAGTGTAGGGGTGAAGCTCTGGCATAACAGATTTAAGAGTCTGCACTGCTGTTATGGGGTTTAGCTGGAAGGAAATTGGGAAGAGGATCCTTTCCATCCCTATTGTGGCTTCCAGGGAGATCTTCATCTTTTGCTTCACTAGGTGGGTGGGTGTATTATTCTAGCCCTGGTAGGTGGTACGCTGGTGTTACTTCCTCTCTAGGTGTGAAGAGGGCGCTGGATTATAACAAGAAAGCAGATCAAATGCAGGACCCAAGTTTACAACAGTCGCTCACAATATTTGCCCACAGAATCAAACATAGAATAGAGCAGAGATCTGTCCATAAACTAGAGATCCAAGGAGTCCAGCTGACCTCACAGCAGTGTCCTGTATGAGTCTAGCCAAAGGCCGAGCACCCATGGCAGTGTCCCAGGCAAGTCCAGGTTAGGAGGCTGAGGAATCCCTGCTGAAACCTGAGGGCCTATGCTGAAAATCCCACAGGCTGGCGCCAGAGGCAGACAGTCTGTGCTGCCTGAAGGCTGGTGCTGGACGCCAGCTGATCTGCTCTTCCGAGAACCAGGAGTCTGTGCTGGTGGTGAAGGTGAAGACCAGAGCCCAGCTGAAGAGAACAGCGAAGCTTCTTCTCTGAGGGAAACCAGCATAAAATCCCCCCCTCCAGGTCTCCATGTCTTTTGTCTTTTTTTGTTGGTACATTTTACAAATACATAATGATCACATTCATCTTAGGGAGTTTGTACCTGTACATGATACACGGTGCTTCACTTTTCCACTCCCTCGCCTCCCTTTAACCTGTCTTCCTCTCCTTATTTACAAAAACTTTATTTCCATTTTCTCCTTCCATTCTTTTAATGCTTGTCACTTCTTTCCTTCCCTCCTCCCCATTCCCTTGCTTCCCTTCTCATTTGAACGTTTTCTTTCCATTTTGCAACACCTATTATACATTTTGGTCCTTGTGTGCCCTTTGTGTTTCTCACAAAGAGAAACGCTGCAGTATTTACACATGTGTGTCCAATTTACTTCACCTAAGAGTATGAACTCAAGGTGCATCCATTTAGCTACAAGTATTCCAAGCTTATCCCTCTTTGTGGCAGAGTAGTACTCAATTGCATTTTTAAAAATCTTTATCTATTCATTGGTTGAGGGGCCTTTGGGTTGTTTCCAAGATTTAGCTATTGCAAATGGTGCTGTACTAAACCTAGGTGTGCATGCATCACTGTGGTATGATGCTTTTAATTCTTTTGGGAATATACCAAGAAGGAAAATGGGTCAGATGGGACCTCTAGTCTTAGTTTTGTATTGTGGTTTTTTTTTTTTTTTTTAAGGAATCTCACACTGATTTCCATCGTGTTTGCAGCAGTCTACACTCTGACCAACAGTGGAGAAAGGTTCCTTTTTTCCCCACAACCCCGGCAGCATTTGTTATTGGTTGATTTCTTGATAATAACCATACTTTCTGGGGTGAGATGGAATCTTAACATTGTTTCAATTTGCATTTCTGAAATGACCTTGGATGTTGAACATTTTTTCATCATCTGAAATATTCATCATCTGATGATGTTTGTGCTTCAACATCTGAGAAATATGTAGTCATCTCAGATGCCCATTTTTGGATTGGGCCTTTAAATTTTGGAGGTCTGATTTTTGTAGTTCTTTATATGTTCTACATATTAGGCCTTTGTCTGAGGCACAAGTCGCTAAACTTTTTTCCCACTTTGTGGGTTATCTTTTCACACTATTGGTGATTTCTTTTGTTGTGCAAAAATTTTTTAATATGTGAGATCCCAGTTGTTGATTCTTTGTAATATTTCCCCTGTGACCCGGGTTTTGTTCACAAACTCTTTGCCTATACCTATGTCTCCAAGAATTTTATCTTTTTATTCTTTTTCAGCAGATTTAGTGTTTCTGTTTCAATATTTAGATCTTTGATACGTTTTGATTTTAGTTTAGTGCGTGGTGAAAAAATATGGCTCTAGTTTTAATCTTGGCATGTGAAAAGCCAGTTTTTCAGCACTATTAAAGAGATTATCTTTCTTCCAGTAAAAGTGTTTTCCTCCTTTGTCAAACATAAGGTGGCTGAGTAAGTCTGGAGTTGTCTCTGGATCTTCTGATGTGTTCCACTGATCTTCAGGTCTTTTTTTTTCTTCTTCTAGTACCATGCTGTCTTATTACAGTAGCTTTGTAGTATAATTTCAAAAGGGATTGTGATGTCCCCCAGTTTATCTTTGTTGCCCAGCATTATTTGTGCTAGTCTAAGTCTCTCCTGGTTCCAAATGAATTTAAGGAATTTTTTCCTTGCCATCTCCATCCTCTCCCTTTCCCTCTCTTTCTCCCTCTCTCTCTCTCTCTGTCTCTCTGTCTCTCTGTCTCTCTGTCTCTCTCTCTCTCTGTCTCTCTCTCTCTCTCTGTCTCTCTCTCTCTCTCTCTCTCTCTCATACATACCCCAATATCATTCTTTTTCTCTTCTCCTACACCAGGTCTATATCATCTTGTCTGAGGGACTTATAATTTAGTAAACAAACTGAATTTTTAGCCATATCAGAAAAGCATTGTATAAATAATTTAAAAAACAAAATAAAAGTCAGACCATCAGAAACATGGCAAGATATTTTGCAAATGGGAAAGGAGTCTTGGGATGAAGGGAGCAGGGAGGAGGCAATGAGGGGAATAACAATACTAAGACACGTTAAATACAAGCACCCACCCTCTACAGTGATTGCAAGCATTACGTACTGCAGCCCTGTATTAGTCATTAATAAATATAAAAGTACCTGATTTTAAAACCTGTATATATGATAATTACCTGTATGAGGTCTAATAATGTAAATAAATGAATCTGATGCTGACAAAATAGAAATAGGATGAAAGGGGAAAAAAGAAATGAAACATTATATACATGTACATTCTGCACACTGAACATAATTGTTATGTACTCCAAACACTTACTAATAAATTTAAAAACCCTGAAAAAACTACAGTATAGTCTATTTTAATACTTATGATCATGATGTGAGCAATATGTGAGTTTCCTTATCTATAAAATGGGAGTATTAATAATCATAATACCTACTTATTATCATTATTGGGGTATTAAATAATATAGCAAAATGCTTACAACAGTATTTATTTCAAAAGTCCATAAAGGTATTTTGCAGATGAGCAGCTTGAAACAAAAAAAATTAAGATACTTGCTTAAGATGAGTTTAAGAGATTCTATTTTGATTATGAATCTAGAGAGGTCAGGTTCACTTCACCTAAATCTCAGGACAACCCTCAGAAGAGGTATCATGCCACTTACAGTGAGGAAACCAAGGTCCCATAATAATTGCAAGCTGTGCAAGATTATAACTCCACAATCTGGCAGATTTTGATTTAAAATTTAGTTTGCTTATAAAATATGCCATGTCCTCTCCTTGGTTTGTGAATGTTTATCACTGCAGTAGTTATATCAAATCATATGCGCCTGATGTAAAATAAGTAAGTTAAAGTTAAATTTGGCAACGGCATATAGTGCAATGTCTGTCTAGAAATAAGCTTTATAAAAATCATCATAACTCTTTACTACCATTCTTGATTTCTTATCTTCTTTTTTTTTTTTTTTTTTGTCTTTTTGAAAAAGGGTCGCACTATGCAATTCAGGCTTAAACTTGCTTTGTAGCCCTGGCTGGCCTGGAACTGGAGTGATCCTCCTGCCTCAGCCTCCTAAGTAATGGGATTACAGGAGTGTGCCACCATGCGCACCTCTACTTTTTCTTTAATGTCCTTTCCCAGCTGACAGTTTAACATCCTGGAGGAATCAATACTGATTTTTCTGGAATACCACTGGCAAGGAATTTGAAGGAATGTAACACATGGTCCCTGTTATAGACATATTACAGTCTAATCAAGGATATAAAACAATTATGCCAGAAACTACTGAAGAACACAACAAAGGAGAGTTAGACCAGAAATTAATGACTGTTCTTGTGGTGAACGTAAAAAGAAGTAAAAGACCTGGTTCCAGCCCATAGTACAATCGTGGAGAGAAACAAAGAAATCAACAAAAACAGCTAGATAACTGCTGATGGCAACTGTAACATACACTCGCAGTACCCATCAGCTGTTTGCTCTCATGGCAAATCCCTTTCCTGTGGATAAACCTGGTCATTGAGACCCTTCAAGAAGGTTGATTACAGGGCTGCCCCTGACTTTAGTGAGGTGGATGGCAACTAGTTAATTTAGAAGCATCTTGGATTGATTTTAAAGACTCCCACTGCTTTGTCTTTGAAGATGATTTTTCTGGCAATTCTGGGTTAGAGCCATTCCTTCAATGCCACGCAAACATGTAATTAAGCTGGGTGGGCTCGTGCTCTTTGTGAGAGATGTTTTGCTTACAAATATGGATCCAGCTTTGAAGGAACTAAATATAGAACATGATTAACAACTTTCTCCTTAAGACATGAAATTACAAACCACAGCAGACTCAGTTACAAACATGCTCATCATTTGGGGTCAGTCAAATGCATTCTTGCTGCTCCATGTGTCCCTGGTAAGAACCATGTAGACACTGGGTGCAGCTCACAAAGGACAGTACAATAAGGAGCTTTCAATCCCAGATTAACCACGGAGGCAATGCAACGCTTTAATTTCACTGTCTTTGTATTACATGGTGAAGTTGTACAAAAATTAGGTGCTGTGAAAATAGGCTGTGTATTTTTAAACATGTTTTATAAATGTCTGACCAATCAGCATACCTAGAATGTATATATTCACTAACTCGAAGCTGCTGTATTTTACTCAAGTTTGACTTTCTATTTAACCAAGTGTTGAGGGGCCCTTTCAGAATGTTAGTGGTGGGGATGATATCTTTTAGGAAATAGGAATTGGCTGACAGCTGTGAGTCCAAGCATGAACTCATCTTTTAATGGGAATCTACTCTTTCTTGGAAGCTTTTATTTCAAATCCATAAATCTAAAGATCATTTTAATACTGCCTAATGGAGCCTTTCAATCAATATGCGAGTTCACTGGGTCTTCGGGTTGCTTCCTTTGCTTCAAGCCATATTTCCACTTATATTTTTATGTATCATGTGTTTGATTTTAAAGTTTAGAAATCTTTGGATTTGCTCAGTTGCTGGAAGTTCAAGCTAATAAAATAAATTACCTTGTGAAAATTAAGGTAATGAGTATGCATATATTAATAAATGTTCTCTCCCTTTTAATACTCTATTACTGAAATTCAACAACATAACAAGTAAAATGAAAATGGCATCCTGTGTCTTAATATTGAGAGAAATAAAAACAGAGATTGTTATGGTGAATTCACCCACCCAACTTATGAAGGAGAAATCATTTTCATCATTGTACAGGTGAGCAAAGTGAGGCTCAGAGAAGCTAAGAGGCTCACCATATGTCACACGGTTAAAAAGCAAGTAGCCTTGGATTTGAAAGAAGTTCCCTGAGCCATTACATGATCAAATTTCCAATCTCATTTCCATTAGGTGGTATGGCTTCGTTGGAAGAATGAAAGTCAACAGGCTGTAGTAAGAATTAAGGAGGTGATGGCATTAGGAAAGAAGCAGCAATAAATTTTGGATCTGTCCCCAAAATTACCCACTGTGGCTCTCAGCTAGATGCAGTTCTGTTCAATTATTGATGAGCGAGATCTTCTTAAAGGAGAAATGACCAAGAGCCTGAGAATTAAGTTAGGTTCTTTTCAATATTGGACAGAATAAAAACTGACTCGCTTATATCTTAAAAACCAGTACTGTGTGGTGATGAAGAAAGGACATGAACTGCAGAGTTGGACCGTTTTGGACCCACATGACTGCTGCCTTTCAGCAGTAGCACAATTCTGAGAAGTTACTTCATCCCATTTAGGTTCAGTTTCCTAAATAATTGTATTAAAAAGAGGGAGTAATCATAGTGTCATTTTATCCTGATTTCCCCTGATAGTGGAGCATGAGATAAGATTTGGGTACAGGAAGATTATTTTGGGAAATGATTCCCAGAAAGAAGAGAGTGTTCCGGGAAGAATCAAACAGTAAGAGAAGGCAGCTGATCAGAGAGCACACTGGAGAGCTAAGATAAGGTGGTGTCCAAATACATGTGTTCAGAACTCATTGCCATAAGAAAGACTTTAGTAAAACACAGAACCATAAAAACCTTATACCTGACAAATATTCAAACAATCGTAGCTGTAATGATTAGTCACTGACTGAAGCTAATTCTAGCAACTCAAGAAGTAGAAGAGGTGAGAAGCTGAAATTTTTTGAAAAACAGTTGATTCCTGCAGGTTTGTTCAAGTGACAGTGAATTTTAGAATATATGAGTGACTTTTGGATTTAATAGCAACTGAGAAATTGTCGAAGAGAAGAGGTAATTATCTGAGAAACTTAAATAAGCAATAATACAGAAGAGGAGATGAGATTATGAGTAGAGACTTTGGCAAAAGTTAATCATAGCAGGTACAAAGGGTGAAAATTTGTATTCATTTAAAATGTGCCAGAAATGGATTAAGTTTCATGAGCACTTCACTTTGTGCATACGATTGATGCCATTATGTAGATTAAGGTTTGGAGACATTAACCCACTACTTGAAGGATGCACAGAGACGAGGTGGCTCAGTAAGGCTCAAAACTAGAGTATGTAGATCTATTAGCTCCAGATTGTTCTAACTGTCACATCATGGTCTTACTTCCAAATCAACCTATTGGAAGAGTAGAAGGAAGTTCTGTGTCTCAGAGTTCTAGGAAAAAGCTGCGATTGGTGAGATCTTGAAAGACCTTGTGGGAGGTTTGAAAGAGGCCTGATTGATAGACTCACATGGGGCAAGGAAGGGCAATGTTTTCATTTTTAGTTTCCCTTTTAGTTGTACAGTACTGAAGAAGGAACCCAGGGCCTTTGCACTGAACTACATCCCCAATTCTTCAATTTCTTACTTTGAGACAGTTTGTTGCCATGTCACTAAATTGCCCAGGCTGAGTTGAAACTTGTAAGCCCCTTGCTTCAGTCTCTTCAAGTGCTGGAATTACAGGTGTGTGCCACCACACAGCACAACACTGAAGGATGACTTTGGAGGGAGTTGTCTCTCTTGGTAGCAGAGTAGGGTTCAAAAAAGTTCTAATAGTAAAGAAACGGTACAGCCATCGAGTATAGACTCTGCTGCAATTTATTGGTGAAAGAGCAGAAAGAATTTTGAAAACAGATGTTTCTATTCAAGGCTTTAAGTCTAGACTCTCATTTAACACAGCGAGTATAAAACATCTAAATTCATTTTCAGGCCCTGTTTTCGTGTGTACATCAGAGAAAGACTGTAGTTGTGCTTGTCAGTCTTTAGTTGCTGTGACCTAACACCTGGGGTGAATGATTTAAAGGATGGATGTTTCACTTTGTCTCGTGGTTTCAGATGTTTCATCCTCTGCTCACTTGGCTTTGTGACTCGCAGTCCCACAGAAAGGTGAGAACATCGTGGCGGAAGGGTGTGGTGGAAGAAAACGGCTCCCCTCACGGAACCCTGGAAGCAAGAGGCACAAAAAGAGAGGCCAGGTACAACACAGACCATTCGAAGCCTTGCTCCTGGGAACCTGCTTCCTCCAAATTAGGCCTCAGCTCTTAATAAGAATACTCAACGAATGAACTGATCAGTGGATTAATCCAACTGGAGTTAGATCTTTTATGATGCAGGCACTTCCCAAGAGGCCATTAGCAATCAGGGTTTTAGCACAGAGAGCCTTGTGGGGGCGGGGGGGGGCATGTTGCATCTCAATCCTAACAACAGGCTACGCAACTCCCAGCCAAACTCAAGGATGAAATCATAATCCGGGGCACTCTGCTCTGGGTACATGGTAGCACTAAAGATGAGACAGGTCTTAGTGCACCTCTTCCTGTCACCCCCTGAGCTTGCCAGCTTCCTTCTGAGGGAAGGCAAGAGGTTGGCACATGGGTGGTAAGGGGAATTCCTCACATAGGATCTGACTCTGATGGCCAGGTAGTTTCTTCAAATTCTATTCACCTTTAGAATTAGAACATTAGCATGTGAATGGCACTTGACAATTTTCAGAGCCACAAGCCATGCCAAGAGTATAATAGGCACACTCTCTCACTGCTTGAAAGCCAGAGGTGTTGGAAAATTAGCTATGAGCTGAACTCAGACAAAGTGAAATATGAGGTTAGGATTTGGTTACATTTTCTCTAACAAATATTTATTAAGAACATCTCTGCCTTGGGCACTCTTCCAGGTGGCACAAATACGGAATAAAAGAGAAAGGACAAAACTTCAGCTTTTGTGTGGCTTATACACAAATATGCATAGGCAGACAAATACAACATGTTAGCAAGTGATGCCTGGTGTGAACACCAATGCCACAGGATAAGTAGTTAATGGTGCAGAATTGGTACCTTAGGGTGGTCAGCAAAGTCCTTCCCAGCAAAGTGACATTTGGATGAAGAACTGAATGACATCAGGGTGAACCTCAAGTGTCTGGGGGATCATTAGAAAAGCAGAACGGCAGATGTAAAGCCCCTGTGATGGCTCAGTGGTCCATGCCTTTGAAGAAGTGCAGCAAGGCAGCAGGACAGGAGTGTGGTGTGGCAGGTAAAGAGGTGGGAAATAGTGGTGGAGATTTAAGCAGGCCCTGATCAGGGATGATGGGTTCACTCTGCCTCATACTGACAGGAAATGTGTTGGAACTTTTCCCTCTGAGTGACTGAAATCTCAATTCCCATCCCAAGGAGATTTGGGAATGCATAATATTTCCTTGTTCTTTAACTTTTTCTGGATGATTCCATGATCTCTTTCATTGGGGAATTGATGCTGTTTTTCAAATTACAAGGCAAAAGGAACATCATATCCCAAGGTATTGAAATATCAAGTATCAAGTGGGTGTGTTCGCACTGAGTATTACACTGGTTTTTCTGCTGCCCACTATGGTTGCAGAAATCAACCCGTAAAGTGAAGTTTTGCTAGGCGGAGGAAGAAGGCAGGGTGGCAGGCAGAGATAAAGGGGCCAATAAAAAAATGAGCGCTCATTCTAAAAGCTCTGAGCCTACAATGAAAGGATTCAAAGTAATGAACTTTGAAAATAAGTAAACTCAGCCCTTTCTCTAAGACCAGGAAGTAGAGAACGTGTAAATTCAGAAATTGCCTGAATGTTCCACATAAATAGTTGAAGCAGCATTTTATGGGAGAAGCAAAATCAATACCTGGTGTTTCTGTGTATGTACTAGTAAATCTATTACTGGCGGTCAATAAAACTTTCTCATGTTTCTTACCTTTTCATTGTTCCAAAGTCCTTTCATACACATGATTTATTTGGCTCTGGCACATCTGTGAGAGAAGACTGGAACAAGCAACTCTTTAATGTTCAGCAAAATGAGCAGACCAGAGCTTGAAAGAAGCAAATCATCTGGTCATGATAACCGAGCAGCCCACCTCTCTTAAAGGACAGATAAAAGGACAGAATGCAGGTTTTTTTTTTTTTGGATGTTGGTACAAAGCTAGATACGTTATTGTGCACTGCTTTATGACTAGTGCAGAGACGTTGTTCACACATAAAATAAATGACATTTTTTGGGCAAGGAGACCAAAGAAGGAAACTTATTCTATGAATTAATACTTTATACCTAGAAAAATCAAGACTGATTCAGATCAGACTGGAAGTGCCGCATATTTGCTTTAAATATTACAAGGCAGAAAGATTCATTAGTCAATGTTTCAAGGCCCTTTCTAGTATTCAAAGTTTAGCTCGTGAATTGATGTTTTTGTGTGAGTGGTGTCCACACCCTGTGGCTTGAGTGTCCATCCTATGAATGAATAAAGAACATGTGATGTTTGTACACAGTGGAGCGCTGCTGTGTCATGAAGCGAGGTAAACCTGAGGCATCCACAGGCCACTGATTCAGGCGGGTCAGTACCGTGTAATTTTCACATGGGCTTTCTTTCATACATTACACCAGACACCCCTCAGGCCCCACCCCCATTGCAAGGTCGTACTTCCAGTCTGCAGCTGGCAAACTAGTACCTCCAGTTTCCTGTCTCCAGGTTCCTTCCCAGTGTATCACTGCTTGTATCATTACAGCTGTGCTTTTGCGACCATTTAAGCAATTTTGTATATTTTGTTATATAACATAAAAGGCAAATCTGCTACCAGGTGCTTGTAATAATCAAAAGCTGAAATCAGAGGACTAACATGAAAAAACAACTTTTGGGACACAATATAATAGCTGTGTGTTCAGCAGCATTTATTCATTATTCAGAACATAATTTTGAAAACATATAATTGAAAACTGTTCAAAGAGAAAATGTGTAGATCCTAAAATTATAAATGGATAAGTAACAACACATGTTTTAGTCATTTGAATACACAGTATATTTCTCACGATGTAAAAATTTGTAGGTATTTGAAGAGTGGACAACCGAAGTGAACAGACACTTCTCAGAACAATGGTCAATAGACACATTAAAAGACTGTTCAGCACTGCTCCCCATTGCAAAAATGCAAAGAAAAATTACACTGTGGTGCCCTCTGACCCCAGAAAGAATGCCCATCATTAAAAAGTTAAATAATAACAAATGCTGGTGAGGATATCAGGGTAAAAGGAACTCTATTACATTCTTGGTGGGGATGTGAACTAGTACAACCACTATGGAAATCAGTGTGGAGATTGCTCAGTATCTGAAATTAGAAACTGCATTGGACTCAGCTGTTTCCCTTCTAGATATCGTCCCAAAAGAGTAAAGTCACCATAGTGCAGGGATACACACATAGCCATGTTTACAATCTCAGGAAGAGCACACACGTCCATCCTATGAATGAATAAAGAACATGTGATGTTTGTACACAGTGGAGCGCTGTTGTGTCATGAAGCGAGGTAGACCTGAGGCATCCCGGGCCAAACGGATGTAACTTGAGCATGTAATATCACATAACTCAGACACACAAACTTAAATATCGCATGGTTTCTGTTACATGAGAAACTTCATACATAGTTCCTTTCTTAAAATACAAAATGCATTTTTTTGCATCCTGGTACAAAGTGACATACGTTATTGTGTGCTCTTCTATGTCTACTACAGTGATGCTGAGAGCAAATGAAATAATGACATCTTTTAGGTATGAAAAGAAACCAAAGGAGGAATCATATTCTATGAATTGAAGACTTGATAAGTAGATAAATCAAGTCTGATAAATACATATATGATATATATTTGTTATATATATTTAAAGAGAGGCAGAAAGAAGGAATAGAAGATAGAAAATTAGAAAGAGGAGCTGGGTATGATGGCGCATGCCTGGAATCCCAGCACCTGGGAGGCTGACCGCAAGATTTTGCCACAAGTTCAAGGCCAGTCTGGGCTACACAGTGAGTTCAAGGCCAGGTGGATTTACATAGTGAGACCTTGTCTCAGAAAGAAAAAATGTAAATGCAGCAAATGGGAAGAAAAACAATATCTATTCTGTTGTTTACAAAATATTGTATTATATATGCTGTTGGTTTCATTTATACTAGTTTCTCTTTGTTCGTTGCAAAGAAAGCTTCATCCTGTGGCTTGTCAGTAAGAGATAGTCTTTTGTAATAGACTTTCTAACAGTCTTTTTTTGTCAAAGACTTGTACTCTGAGCAACATTTTGGCCATCCTTCTAAGACTATGATACACAATATACTAACTATTGTTCTTCTTTAATAAAAATCATAAATGTGTGGGCAAGACAAAGACCTTTATCAGGAGAACACAGCTGGTTTGCACCTTACTGGCAAAGAAGTTTAAAGAAAGTTGATAATGTATTTTTTAAGAATTCAGCATAAAAATATTCCATGTAATTTTGCACAAAATCCTTAATATATAATATTTCCTCATACATGACACTTCAAATATGGTACAGAATCAAGAAATATAAAAATGAAATCACACACATTATAGACAAACAATTTCATCTTTAATCTGTGTAAAGCAAAGAATCTCATTATCTATGCATTCACAATATCAACAGCACCTATACCTATACATAGAGGACTTACCACCATATTGGAAGAAGAATGTCGAGACATTCATGACATCAAAATTTTATTAGAACCAAACACTGCTTAATGACGAAGAGATAAAAGTCAAACGCTTCTATCACAATTAGCCACTTATTATAGTGACATGTAAATCCACTACTTACAGACGCTCACCTTCAAACCCAATTCCCAAAGTACATCAAGAGAACTGCTTGTAGTCGGGACTCACTTAACCAGAGCTGATGAATTACTAGAAGGAAGGAAGGGGTCGATGGCATATATTAATAACAATTATAATAATAATAATAATAATAATGTGATCCCAAGCAGGCACACGCCTCTAATCCCAGGAAGCCTGGGAGGCTGAGGCGGGACTGGAAGTTCTAACTCAGCCTGGACAATGTAGTGCTTCAGCAATACCACGTCTTCAAGCACAAATTAAAGGAAGGACTGGATATGCAGCTCAGTGCCAAGGTCTTGGCTTCCATGCCCAGTATTGCACCAAAAACGGAAAATTAATCCAGTTCCACTGTAAACCATGAGCAGCGCCAAATTACTTCTAGGCCCTGTTCCTCACATTCCCTCATGTGCAAAAGGTGACTCTTCCCTCTAAATTGTCAATGGAATGGGCACAAAAACGCAGTAGCCGAGAAACGCAGGTTTTCTTTGAGCATCTCTTTCCCACTCTCCAGTCGCCCAACCTTTCCCCAACCTGACTGGGTCCCTCAGTAATCTCAGAGATCTCCACTGGGAAGTCCTCCTCAGGAGCCTCAGGAGGGGGCTCCTTCTGGACAGTCACTGGGGACCTGGCAGTGGACAAGGTTTCAAACCCCAAATCCAAGTCTGAAGGCCACCCTGATGTGGCTGTTCTCCTCTCCGGTCCTCGAGGCTCCTGCAGGCCGCAGAGCTGCCCCGCAGGCTCCTCCCACAGCCGCTAGCACAGGAGCGCACCAAGCCCTGCGCCGCGCCCCGCACGCGCCCCCGGGGGGTGGGCACCGGGATCCTGTCTAAACAAGGATGGGCTCATTGCACCCAACTTGGGAGGAGCAGAGGCTGACTTCAAACTCTGACCGCAAGGCAGGACCTTCTTCCCCCAGGGCCACAGAAGATCTTGCTAGGCTTGGGGAGCAGGCAGTGCAGACAGGGAGGGAGGGGAGGGTCTGCGCGAACCTGGGGACCCAGCCAGCAAGGACCCGAAGGGAAAGGGGTTCCCTGAGGGGCGAGACTGGCGGAGGCGTAAGGGTCCGCGGCCGACACCCAGGGGGTCGGAGGAGGGGCTGGCACGGGACTGCTCCCCGGGAGGCGCAGGCGGGAGCGGGGCGGGGACGGGCTCCGAGGCGGAGGCGGGGGCGGGGGCCGGGGGCGGCGCTGGCCGGGGCCTGGAAGGAGGAGCCGGGGACCCCCAGGCCCGCACGGCCGGGCGGGAGCCGGCAGCGTCGCAGCCGCGGCCGGGAGGGCGCTGGGGCGGGCGGGGCCGCTAGGCCGGGCGAGGCCCGGCTGTGAGAAGCCGCGGACGCCGAGGAGGACTGCGCACGGCGCCCCGCCCGCAACCCCTCCGCCCGCGCCGCCGCCCGCCTCGCGCTCCGCGGAGATGTGGGACCCGGACGCGCTGGAGCTGGAGGAAGAGGAAGGTGGGAGCGGCGGTGGGAAGCGCGCGGCGCGCGGAGACACGGGACAGGCGGCGGGGCAGGTGGCTGCGGTGCAGGGCAGGCGGCAGGCGAGAGGCCCCGCTCGGTCCGCGCGTCCCCGCCGCAGGGCAGCGCCGCTCCCGTGGGGACCTGGGCCCTGCGACCCGGCACCCGGCGACCTCGGGCCGCCACCCTCGCTCCGGACCCTCGGGCGGCGAAGGATCCCGGGCCGCGGCGACCTCCGCACGCGGCCTGGCCGTGGGGTCCCTCGCCCGGCGGCGCTGCGGGTCGGCCACCGGTGGGGTCCGCCTGCCTCCGGGAGGGACGGACCGATGTCCTTGCGCTCCTGGGGAAACTGCTGTCTCGTGGGAGCCTTAGTTCTGTTGAGCAAAACTTACCCATTCCTCGCTAAGGTCTTTGCAGGAACCTGTGTTACTAAGGCATTTTCCTGAAAGTGGGTGGTGGGATCTCAGTCCCCTCAGTGTCAGTATTTTCATGTTCTGTTTAGCATTACAGCAAAACCTGAAAACAGGTTCTTAAACTTGTAAAAGATCTGAGCACAGACTTGCTACTCGGTCTTCTAAGGTACCAAGGAATGGAGTGTAGTTTTGTGTCCACCCTTTCCGCCTTTAAAAACAGCTTTATTGAGATATAATTTACCTACCATAAGATGTACCCATTTATAGTGTGAAGTCAGTGGGTTTTAATACATTTACAGAGTTTTTTAACCAATGCCATAAAATAATTTTGTAAGAGTTTCACTAACCCAAATAGAAATTTCCTCTCTGCCATCTTCCCCCACCCTGACTTTAGTAAGCCCCTCAGTTTATTTACTGTGGCGATAGACTGACCCCTTCACATCCCAGGCGTTCCGTAGTAAGTAGGACCGCGCAGTGTGTAATGTATCCTAATTGGCTTTTATCTCTTGCCGTGTCTTTGAACTTCATCTCTGCAGCAGTTACGCGTCCCTTTCAGTTGAAAGGAGCATCCCATTGTAGAGATATGCCATATCTATCATGAAGTGGACTTTGGCGTTATTTCCATTTTTTGGCTACCATGCTGCTATGAAATTAATCTCCAAAACTTTGTCTGTGTTTCCATGTATCTTGGGTATATACCAGGTATGGAATTGCTGGATCATGTAGTAGCTCCATGTTGAACACTTTGAGACACTGTTAAACTGATTAGCAAGTATCCACAATGTTTCACATTTTCACCTGTAGTGTATAAAAGTTCCAGTTTCTCCACCTGCTCACTAACACTTGCTATTGTCTATTTTTATAGCAGTTATCTTAGTGGTTATGAAGCGGTTTCCCAAAGATTTTGACTTTTTTTTTTTCTGTTGACAAACGTGTCAAATATTTTATATGCCTATGGCCATATATATTTGAGAAATTTCTATTTAAATCCTTTGCTCATTTAAAAAATTGAGTTATATTTTCATTATTGATTTATAAGAGTTCTTTTTTTTTTTGTCTTTTGTCTTTTTGAGACAGGGTCTCACTAAGCAGTTTAGACTGGTCTTGAACTCATTTTGTAGCCCAGGCTGGCCTCAAACTCAAAAGAATCCTCCTGCCTCAGCCTCCAGAGTGCTGGGATTACAGGCATGTGCCACTATGCCTGGTTTAAGAGTTCTTTAAATATTCTTGGTGTAAGTCCATTTATTACAGCTTACAGGTATTTTCTTCCAATCTGTTGATTATCTTTTGTTCTCTATGGTGACACTTGAAGCTCCCCTTCCATCTTTTTAAATAAAAATAATTTGAATATGGGAGAAAAGGAAGCTCTTTAAGCTGTCATAAATGGCTCTGGAGAACAATGAAATAAATGCATTTGCTAGGGAAGTTGATTGTTGTTCAGTTGTACAGAGAAAAAAAATAACTTTCAGATGTGTGGAATCAGAAATCTTTCAATATTTATTTGATAGATTGGCCTTTGCTGAGAATTATTTCATGTTGCATTTTTAGTAATCTGAAGATCTAAATAGATATTTTTTCCTTGTAAAGCATTTAGGAATTACTCATGATTAATTTTTCTGAGATAGAACTATGTGTGCTATAAAAGTTTATTCTTCGTTGAAGGGAGAGTAGAGGGGAAAATGTTCACTGTGTTGTAGGCAGTTGAGTTAGAAACATTATAGGCAGACAGGGCCAGGACCTCCAGGAAACCAATATGAAAGACAAAATACCTTGCAACTGTGGAAGAACCCTCAAGACATAGGTTAAACAAATGCTCCCACATAACTCCCTAGGGATGGACAGGAGTGGCTGATACTCTAAATAGGTCACAATTACCTTGAAAAAGCCAGGAAGAGCCACTCAGCCAACCTTCTATAGGAAGAGCCTCTGTTCTGTGTTCATGCCTGCTCGCTTCCCCATTTGATCCTGATTCAGTGAATTTTACCTGAACAGTTATACTTATAATCTTATTGGCTGACCATAGTTTTGTCCCACCTCATGTCCCCCTAGTGAGTTCTCTTGTTTTCCACCTTGGACCCTCGTGGTTTCACTCTATAAAAGTCCCTGAAAGAAGACAGGTTCCTGGGCAACCCATTGGGGCCCAGTTCTGTCCCTCTCTTGGTCGGAAGCTTTCTTTCCCTCGGTCAATATATTCTGTGTGCTCTTAACCTCCGTTGTTCCTAAAATTCATTCTTCTATTTTAGAGAACGTCAATTCAACCCAGATATCTTTCAGGTTGGGAGTTTCTTTCCCCTCTATCACCTGTATAATGAAGAAAAATATTTCAGCATAGCATTAGAGAGATGAACCAGTGTCCTCTTTCAGATGTTTGAGATATGGTGTAATTGAGCCTCCAGATGACTTTACTTACAGGAATCTCTACTTAAAATTCAGGATTTAAGTATGAGGTCATATATATATAGCACCAATCCATCCCTAAATGGTTTTAGAAGTTTTCTCAAAATGGTTTCAGTTTTCCTTTTCTTGGCAAAAGCTTCTGCAATTTTATTTATGGTTCTCATGGTCAAAGCTGAGCTTATGTTTTGGGTGGAGACAGTAGAACAAATATGGATGAAGAGCAACATCTGTTCGGTAGTGGAGCCTGGTTACTGTGCTTTGCCTCAATTGGTGGCCGTATCCTTTCCGAGATTCAGAACCCAGGCAGCAGAGTGTTGTGATCTTAGGAGAACGGGGCTGAAGGGCAGAGAGGGTGGGGTCCCTCAGAGGATGCACATTTTCTAGATGTGTGACAGGAATACCCGTTCTATTACTGAGTTGTTTTTGCTTCTCATTGCCTACACCTGTGTTACAAAGCTCTGTGACTGTTCATTGTAGTGATGACACATGTCTTAGTGTCAATAATCCAGTGGACGTTTGGAAGCCCACTTTCAGATATGCTTTTTTCTCCTTAAATTTAACTGACACAATTAGGAGAACAGAAGTGCTGTTCAAAGAAGACTAAAAATTTCTAGGTCTCATAATACCCACTTTTAGGAGCTACTTTTTTTTTTTTTTGGCGGTACTGGGGATTGAACTCAGGACCCTGCGCTTGCTAGGCAGGCGCTTATTCCACTGAGCTATATCCCCAGCCCTTAAGAGCTACTTTGATTTCGGCATATTGACGCGTACAGGGAATTCTTAGAGTAAATCCCTCTAACTAAAATTTAGTGTAAAATTCAATGTTCTATTTACATGTTTCCTAAGTCACCTTTGGAGATTAAATGTGAAAGAGTCAATGTACTGATTTGCATAAGATTTATTTCTACAGAGACAGTTCAGATCTTGCATTTTAGAAATAATAGTTAATGAGGTGTTTGTAGGAATTTTTACACTTCCTCTGAGTATGTTCAATCACAGCAAAACACATGAACCATCAGTGATCTCCAGTTGAATATTTTCCTACTGATCCTTAAAATGCAATTCCAAAGGCAAGCGCAATAGGCTCTTACAGTTTTACATAAGTAACCACCACTAGGAGCCTGTCAGTGCTCATGTCTGGACCAGTTGACCTTACAAGGAAGCTGACTTGCCCTATTGATTTTTAGTTACCTTAAGAAAAGTCACCACTGAAAAAGGCAGTGTAGGAGTTTAACATTGGAAAAGGCCGTGTAAAAGATGAAGGTAAAGTTGTGGGCAATATTACAGCCACCTTATGCTCCTTATTTAATGAAACCACCCATCTTTCAGTAATGCAAATATTTTTAAATGCATTTGTGATCGCTTTGCCAACAGGATACCTCCTGAGAAAAGTTTAGTGATTTCACGGTTGAGAGGACATTACAGAACATACTTGCACAGAGCTGGGCAGTATAGCCTAATAAACAGCCAGGCTATATTGTAGTCTTTTGGGAATACTGTATTGTATGTGGTCAGTTGTTGACAGAAATGTTGGTCTGCAAGCACCTGACTATATTTTATTTTGTGCTCTTGGTACGAGTGTAAACTGAGAAGACCATTGGCTACAAGGGCTATTTTTGGGTTTGAAGTTCACTGGATAGTATATTCTTAGTAATGTGCTTTCAGTGAAGACTGAGAGCTCAGGCTATGGGCCGACTTTACTTTTTAACACACGTTTGGTGATTCTCCACGTGATTAGTGCCAAGCCTTTGTTATAGAGTCTGACTTCTAGCCTGGGAGGAGGTACAGTCATTTGCATTCCTTTTAGAGAAAGTTGGGGGAGTATCAAGAAGCTGACTTGGAGTTGCTGCCTTCAGGTCCTGCCTCTTCAGATAAGCCGGTTTCGAGAGTGGCTTGGTGATTACGTATGTTTAGTTCATCTTTATGCTCTGTGAGCGTGCGTGCGCATGTGGGGACATTGCCTGAGTGTCTGTGTGATTTCATGAGACAAGAAGAGAGTGAGAGAATGAGCGAGAGAGGGGGAGAGGGAGGGAGACGGGGGGGGGAGAGAGAGAGAGCGCGCGAGGCGCTAGGGGGAAGCATGTGTGAGAAGCAGCAGGGTGTGCGAGGAAAGCCGACTCTGTGGACTGTTTCTGCTTTTTTACACAAAGTGCCTTTGACAGTGTTCAGCAAGATCTCAAGTACCCTTTATCTTGAGAGGCAAAGCATGCATTTCTTAGACTCCTAGTCTTTATCTATTTATTGTAATGTGTATTGGTTTATTTGGTGCTGTTAAAACAAACTAGTTGAGCCTGGGTATTTGACAAGAAAGAGATGAATTTAACTTCCAATTTTAGAGGTTGAAAGACCAAGGTCACGCTGAGCCTTCAGTTCTTACTGATGTGGCCCTAGTTCATTGGAGAGAGAGAGAGAGAGATCGGGCAAGAAGGATTCAGGGGCAAAGCTTGCCCTTTATGTAACTACGTGGTCTTGCAAGATCTCTCCAGGGTCCCTCAGGAACTGCATCAGTCTGTTCCAAGAGTGACCCCAGTGGCCAGATTACATCCAGCCAGCCTCGACCTCTTAAAAGTTCCACCACTTTCTTTCAGCATTATCACACTGGGACTAGGCTTCCAGCACAGGAATCATTAGGGGACAGTCAGACTGTATTCTGACCACAGCATAAGCTGTGTTAGGTCAGTGTTCATTTCATACACAAATCCAAGGAGAGAGCCTCTGGACCTTGTAGAGTTTGGAGTTCTATAGCAAGGTAGCATTCTGGGAGAACTGCTTTCAGAATGGTGTTGTATACATACATATATTTTGGCACATGTTCTTTTATGTGTCTGTGCTTTGCATGAGAAAGACTGCATTCAGAAAAGTTGTGATATAGCTGTAGTGGGCTAGTTTTCATACTTTGCGAAAATAACAGTTTAAGAGGCGCTCTTGCAAGGAAATGATCTGCGTATAAAATGAGTTACTCCATCTTTATCCTCATACTCTGAAAATTAGCCCAGAGAATTTATAACAGTTTTAAAAATTAATAAGGAACAGAGCACAGGCATATCTCATTCAGTACTGGCACACACATTATGATAGATCTTCTGTCATTCATGTGGTTGTGGAAAGGTTTGAATTCTTGTCCTCCTCTTGCAAGGCAGGGTAGGGAATATTTTGATCTTTTTTGTACTGCACATCACTATACTATGGAATAATAGTTTTGCTCCTGCATTTGTTGTAAATGATCCCCAGGGAATGCCTGAAACTGAATAATATTAAAGCTTATACATTGTATCTTTGTTTCTTATATCACACCTAGGAAATTGTTAAATTTGTAAATTACATGCAGTAAGACATTGATACCCAGAACTAATAAAATACAATTATAACACTATAGTTAATAGAATTAAGTGAATGCAGTCTGCTTCTCTTACAACATCCTGTGGTACTTTACACACTCTTCTTGTGACTGTTCCTAACCATTAGGGATTTGCATAATCCATGAAAAGGGTTCTAACTGTTGTAAGTTTCAATTAGTTTCACTTAACGGATTTAATGTTGTTTATGAAATGAATTTTGTTTCTTGGATTGTGAAGCATCTATACAGTCAGAATATTTATATTTCCTATATTTTTAGAATATATAGTAACTCTTCCCCAAATTACAGTTACAATGAATGGCCTTTAAGTGGCAGCCACACGTTTGTTTTATTCCTAGAGTGGTATTTTCCTGCCTCTAACATATTTTTATGTAGCGTTTTTTTAATTGTTTAATTGTGGAAATGCTTCTGAGTGTTTTTCCAAGTTGGAATCCTGATAAAATTAAAAAAAAACAACAACAGAATTCTCTATGTCATGCGTCTCAGTGAGAAATTTCCTTGGACTTATTTCAACCTAAATGCCTGAACACATAGCTATTGTGAAGCTCCCTGGGTGAGGAAAGTCATTTGGCCTCCTTAGAAATGGGTCGTGTTCTAGCAGTGTTTTCCTCCCATCTGGTGTTTCAGGTCCAGGAGGTGAGCAAAGAGAATATTAACTCTGACCTGGGAAGAGCAAGGAGGTGGCAGTGAGCATGGCCTCAGTGGTTTTGCTCTGAGTTGGTGGCTGTATTAGTCTGAGTTAAATTTCCTGCTTAGAGGATGGGAGTCTATCTTACACAGCTGTATGTGTGCTTCCCTGCTAGAGTACAAACAGTCCTTCGTGAGGTGACTTTTGGAGGCTGTTTGGAACAATTCAGCTCTAGGAAGGTCTTGCGTGCTTTCACCCACTGTTGTTTTCTCTCTCTGAAGTTTGCTTATTGATTTCCTGTTTTCTCCTGACAGATTTTCAAACAGAGTCTGATGAGTTGGCCAATATAACTCTTCTCTTTCTCTAATTTCATCTAGTGAGAAGTAATAGTCAAGACACTGCCTATACCCTCCAAATGAGTGAGGTAAGTTAAGTACATATGTGGTTGCTTGCCTGTAAGCAAGACACGGAAAACCGCAGCAAGGGAAGCAATGCACTTTATAGGAGTAGTTAAACCTTTGCTTGTTTGCTCAGAACATATTGGATCCGTTCTGTCCTCTCAGGTTTTTGTTTTTAAATAAGTAAAGCAACTTCCATGATTTATGCATGTTTGTTATTACATATTTCTAGATGTTATTCTAGAATAAAATGAGTTTTAATTTCTTTTGAGGGCTCTTGTGAAGTAAACTCAGACAGGCTGGGCTTTGACTTGCAAGGTAGTAGTATCCAGCCAAGCCCGTGGCAAGAGCAAATTGAAGTTTCAACGTGCCAAAAGCCATAATACAGTTACTGGTACACAATGTGTTCTAATCAGTAGCTATGCCACGGTTCAAGTGTACAACATACATAAGTACATTAAATAAGTCAGTAAATAATAAATTTTAACGTGGTTGCCCCTTTGTGTCTGTGGGTTCCTCATCTGCAGCTTCTTTCAACTGAGGATGAAAAATATTCAGAAAACTGCATCTTCATGGATCATCTGTACTGCACTTTTCCCTTTGTTGCTATTCCTAAATAATGCAGTATTACAGCTAACTATGCAGCATTTACACTGTGCTAGTATTAACTTAACCTAGGCGATAATTACTAGTTCATAGAAGATAATGTGCAGGTTATGTGGAAATATTGTGCCATTCTATGGTCGATGTATGGGTGTTCTCATGTCGGTTCCAAGTTGTAAATATGCAGGCTTGTTTTAACCTAGGGTGTTTTTTATTTACTTAAGATTTAAAAATGCAGTCGCCAGATATTGAGATAATGATGCTTCTCACCTCTCCAGGGCATTGTGATCATATTTCATTAAAACCAACTTCAAATCTAGGCTTCTATAAAACATGACTCATGTTTCCTGGATCTGACAGAGAATGAGATAAGGTAGTTAGTAGCTGCCAGTGCTGAGAAGACAGCAAAAAGAGATGTTATAAATTAGCAAAATGTAAAAGTTATAGAACTGGAAAGAACTTAAAGAAACTGAAAAATATTAATGATAGAATTTAGAAGATAGAAGAAAGAACTCTTGAATTTGAAGACAGACAAATGGCATGAACAGCACAGAGAAAGTGGACAGGGAAAGGAAAGAGAACGGAACGTGAGAGAGACGTGGTACTGGAAAAGTCACACAGACCTGCAGACTGGAAGACCTGAAGCAACTACAGTGGGACAAACCCGAAGAATTTCACATGCATCAGACTAAATTTTAGTTGTCGATTTTTTCCTTTTTATTTTTTTAATATTTATTTATTTATTTTGGTACTGGGAATTGAACTCATGACCTCACGCTTGCCAGGCAAGTGCTGTACTGCTGAGCTACATCCCTGGCCCCTTTTTTCCTTTTTAAAATTTTTATGAGTCTGTGCTTGCAGTGTGTCATGACTCTACTCACCATAGGGAGCCGGTCCACGCATAGAACTCATCTGAGCCAGGCGTGGTGTCGCACGCCTGTAATCCCAGCCGTTGGGAGGCTGAGGCAGGAGGATCATTGGGAGTTCAAGACCGGCCTGGGCTACAAAATGAGCTCAAGGCCAGCCTGGACTGCATAGTGAGACCCTGTCTCAAAAAGACGAAAAAAAAGAAAAAGAACTCATCTGAATGCTTCTCACCCCTTCCCCTCCCTTCTGTTCCCTCTCCTCCATCCCTTGGTCCTCCCTCCCTTTTTTTTTGCAAAAAGTCTATCTGCCTGTTTCCTGTTGTCTTTTATTTCTGATTGATTGGTTTATTTAGATTTATTTCTTTTTATTCTTTGATTTATTTATATTTTGAATGTTTCATATAACAGAAACCACACGCTATTTAACTTAATGTTATGATCTCAAAGTGTATCAGTTTTCCCACAGAAGACTCAAATTTATCTTTCTGTATGCTGAGTAGTGCTCCACTGTGCGCAGATAACACATTTTCTTTATCTGTTCATCTGCTGATGGACATACAGGGCACTGCCAAGGTTTAGCCCTTCTGAATTGTGCTAGAAACATGGGGGTGAGTCTGTTCCTGTTATATGATGTGTTTAGCTTTTTCAGGAAGATACCTACAAGGGGACTAGTTCTTAAAACCAGAGTCGAAAAAATTTTGCAATCAATGAGAGAGAAACAAAGCTTAGTATTCCAGGAAATCTAAGTCCAAAAATGGTAGTTTTTTTTTTGTTTTAATCAGAAATCATGAAAGCTGAAGAAGTATACGAGTTTTCAAGTGCAACCCCACTAAAACCCAGAACAGGATCTGGTAGCACTTTGCTATTTAATATTTTTCAGTACATTCTAGTCAATGCAGTGAACACCAGAAGAAGTTTCGCTTTTGGAAAGAAAACCAAAATTATTATGTCACATTTGCAGAAAGTTGTCCTTCTAAAACAACTGTTATGTAGGAAGTTGGGTTTTAAAAAATGCTTTGTATTCTGTAATTTATTTAACCCTCTGATTCGGTGATTTGAAATTGTGCTATCATCAGTGTGTATATGGATTTTCATGCATGCGTATAGCGTTTCTTGATCATATCCACAACTCCAGTTGTCATTCCCCTCCTTTTCCTTCTTCCTCTTCCTCTTCCTCTTCCTCTTCCTCTTCCTCTTCCTCTTCTCTGTAGTCTCCTTCAGCACATTCTTATATGCCGGGGAACTTGAAGAAGGTCTTCACTAGCACATCTACTCTAAAAGAATAACTAAGGAAAGTTCCTCAAAAAGTTCTTTTTGAGAAAATAAAAAGTGAAAATTATTGATTAACGGGGAAAAAAGAATGAACAAGAGAAAGAGTAAAAATGTGGGTATAATATGAGTTGATTTTTTTTCTGACTGAAGTTTCTGAGTTGTTTTATAGCTGAAGCAGAACAACCTTAACACTATTTGATGTGGTTTTCAATATATGTAGAGAAACATTTAACAGGAAATAAATTAAATATAGCAACAGCAGGTGTTCATAAAGCCCCAGGATAGACTATATTTTGAGCAATACAACAAGCCTCAAAACGTTTACGAGTTAACGTAAGAAAGGGTACGTTCTTTGGTCAAAGTGGATCAAGCCAAAAATCAGTAACAGAAGTATAACAGGAACATCTCCAATGGTTGGAAACTAAGCAGAATACTTTCAAATAACCCAAGCATAGAAGCAGTTCTCAAAGGAAAAACAAATAAAAGTGAATTGAATGAAAGTTTAAATGTAACAGATCAGTGTTTGAGAGCTGGAAAGAAAGTGTTTTTGAGAGGGAAATCTGTAGACAAAATATTAATGTTAGTAAAGAGGAAAAGTGTGAAATCAGTGATAACTTTCCATCTCAAGGAAGCAGAGCAACAGAAGCCCAAAGAAATTAGGAGGAAACAAACATAAGAGCAAGAGTGGAAAGCAATCAATTGAGAACCAAAATATTATTAGAGAAAATGACTGAAACAAAAAACTATTCTTTAAAAGATCAATAAAATCAAAAAACCTGCAGCTAAAAAGGACAAATGGGAGAAAAGAAGAAGGGTGAGAATATATTCGATTTATTTCAAGAATTCATTAGGGTTTATCGCTAGAGTATGAATGTAGTGAACTCATCATACCGCCATTGGAATGCAGATGGAAATTAATTTTAAAAAGCCAATGTTTATCGAAAACTTCTGTCTTAATCTCAGTGTGTGGAAGTCATGATAGAAGGAGGTTACCACGGTCAAGATTACAAATCTAACTGGCTTTATATAACTGAAGAACACCATTATGAAGAGTCTATAAAACGAAACCATGTCATTTGGTATGTTATTATACCTGTGAAGTTTTGGAGCTGAGATTGACAGATCATCTGATTCTAGAATTTGCTCTCTTAATCACTTAAGAGTATTATTTCCTTAAGAACACAACGTGTGTTCTTAAATATGGTAAATCTCATTAACTGGTAAATTAATCTGTGTTAAGGATTATAATCATTTAAAAATACAAATATTTTAAACTGACTTTGCCCATGTCAGAACCACCTTGCAAAAGCCTAGTAATTATTCAACAGTTATTTTTTAAAAAATACTCATCCAAGTATTGAATTACAATTACTATTTTAAGAACCTTATGTAAAATTCAGCTGTGAAGCCATCCTGTTGCTGGGCTTTTCTTTGTTAGATTTTATTTTATTTGATATTCTGTTATTTATTTATCTGTGTGTGTGTGTGTGTGTGTGTGTGTCTTTGCGGAGAATTGAACCCAGGGTACGGTGTGTGCTGGGCAAACACTCTACCATCAACATAAATCCACAACCCTTTCTGGTAGGATTTTAATTCTTCAATCTCTTATCCCCTCCCCTCACCCTGGGGATTAAACCCAGTGCTGTTACATTGAATTATACATCTTTAGTAATTTTTCTGATTTCTTTTAAGAGAGTCTCACTAAGTCACTAAATTGCATATGCTGGGCTCAGTGCTGTGATCCTCCTGTCTCAGCTTCCTGGGTGTAGGGATTATATATATATATACACACATTTTTATGTCATGCTGTCTTTAATTCTTTATTTTTATTAGTCTGTTAAAGTTTTCTGTTCCTCTGACTCACTCTGTTAGTTACATTTTTCTAAAGTTCATTCATTTCCTCTATATTATTGATTTGTTGTTGTAAAAATTTTTATAATATTCTCTTATGATCATTTGTGTTTTAAAATATCTTCCCTCTCATTGCTGATTTTGAGTCTTTTGCTCTCAGCAATAGTTGATTTTGTTTCCAAAGAACCTTAGTTTTGCTGATGTTTCTCCAATGATGCATTTCTGTTCTGATCTTTCCTTTTTTCTAGCAACTTTGGTTAGTTTCTTTTTCCAGCTCTTTTAAATGTAATGTTAGAGACTACTGGTGTGTAATTTTTGTTGTTTCATACAGTAGGCATCTACTGCCTTACACTTTTTTTTATACTGTGTTTGCTGCCGCCCAAAGGGTTTAATATGCTTTGTTTCCATTGCCATTTCTTTGAAGATATTTTTATTTCCTTTTGACTTTACTTTTGATCTGTTGATTGTTCAATATCTTGTTTAATTTCCAGGTGTTTGCAAATTTCCCAATCTTCCTCATTACTGATTTATAAATTCACACTGCTGGGGCTACAGACAATACCAGATATAATTTCTGCCTTCAGAAATGTGTGGGCTAACATCTGGTTTATCCTGGAGAATCTTCCCTGTGCATTGAAGAATCTATATTTTGTTACTGTTAGATGGAAATTTCTGTATATACTGGATCTATCTGATATAATGGCAGTTCAATTCTAGTTTCTATTTGTTAATTTTCTGTCTTAATCTATGCACTGTTGAAAGAGATATGCTAAGGTCCTGTGCCGTTACTGTATGACTGGCTATTTCTTCCTTAATGTCTATTCATACTCGCTTTATGCATTTCTCTAGCTTACCAAAATTGAACCAGGAAAAAACAAACCTCTTAATAGACAAATAGCAAAAAAAAGAGATTGAAGAATTAAAAATCTTTCAAGAAAGAAATGCCCAGGATTCGATGGCTTCATGGGTTAATTCTACTAACTACTCAAAACAGAGTTATTACTGATGTTTCATAAGCACATCCAAAATTTAGAAAAAAAGAGCAATTTTGCAGGTACATTTTGTGGTGTTAGCATGCATTTTATGATGCTAGAACCTAAGGCAAAAAAAAAAAAAAATACAAAAAAATACAGGCTACAGGCCAGTATTGTATCTCTGATGAACAGCAGTGCTGAAATCCTCAGCAGAATATTTGGAAAGCAAATCAGCAATGTATTTCTGGTCACCTGGGATTTTCCCATGGCTTGCAAGACTGATTCAGCATGTCTGAATCTAACAATGTGGTATGTCACAGTTACAGCATGGAAAACTGTATAAACATCCCATTTCATGCAGAGAAAGATATCTAACAAAATTCAGCATCTTTTCGGTTGCACATATGTGCATGGATACTGCAGTCCATAATTATATAGCTTTTATTCTCAAGAGAAGGATAGGTACCCACATCAAATGATGGTGTATTAATTTGTTCTATTGCAGACTGTTATACTCTGTGTGTAGTTAGTAGCATCATGTTATATGCCTTAAATATATACAAGGCCAAAAGAATCCTATACAGAAGTTATGGTATTTATTTTTGAATTTCACTGTCTAGATACTGCTACTTAGGTTCGCAATGGTCAGGAAAACTCCTCAGTTTCTGTGATGATTTATTTCTAAAGATTACTATATGTCACTTCTAGCCTGAGTCTGTGTCCCTCGTCCATGTATTCATTTCATTCCATTCTGACCACTTCATTCGCTTCTTTTGTGGCTGGGTCAGGAAGGGAAACGTGGAACGGAGAGCAACGTGCATTCTCCTTTTACCTGGTAAAGGGCAATAAAAAGTGAGAGAACGAAATACTTGCCAAAGAAGCAGAACCCTAGATACTTTTATTTTCATATTTGGCACACTCAACGTATGACCACAGATTTGATTGGAATTTGCAGCAAAAATATTTGTACTGAAGTGAGAGATTTTAAAGGTACTAGCCTGGTTGCTTGTGGAATAGTTATTGTATAGTTTCCTTGTACCATTTTTATAAGCAAAACAACTGCTCTTTCTGTAGAATAATTTCAAAAAAATATGAGGAGTTAATAGAAAATGATTCTATGTTTATTGTCTTAATGGTGGAAATACAGTTGCACAGTTCTATTTCAGAATTGACATACTTTAGCTGTATTGGATAGCTGCCATTCATAGATGAGTTACGGGAACGCGCTCAAGGTTCCTCAGTAGGTTCAAGTGTTAGTGCAGAAGGATTTGAGCATGTATTTATTCATGGGTTCTCAGTCTCCCCTGACTCTTCCCACCTCATTTAGTGGCCCTTTACTGCCATAGATTATTTTCAACTTTTTGCGTACTAATTTACACTGAGTAAAACAGTATGAATATTGTTACATGTTCAAAATCATCTCTTCATCCTCAGAAACATGAAGATATTATTGCATCTTTGTAGCATTTTTTCCATGGTGCCCAGAAGTTATTTTAATAATTATGTCTGTAGCAAATTTTATTTCCTGTTTTTCAAACCTGATTTGCCCAGCATTGTCTAGTCACAATGAGAAGCTGGGTGAGATTTTTCCAAGAACAAGAGAAGAGAATTCTCAGTCTGGGCAGGAGTTTCAGGCCAATTCTGTTAGCTGTCTCTCTGCAGTCTCTACAGTCCCCGCGACTGCTGATGAGTGAGTTGGTGTGACCTCGGGAGCAGGCTCTGTGGTTCACAGGTCACTGTGGAACACAAGGATTGGAAAAATCCATCCACTGAGGAAGGCATCCTCACTGCTTCAGTTACAGATGAGTTCTGTGTATTTAAGGCCACCTATGGATTTTAACCTTTGGTTTTAATTGTGAAAATTCTCAAGCCCTTAATGATGAATTTTCCAAAGCCTTCATTTTCATAATTTCAAACCAGTGTTTAAAGGCACAGAATAGCTAATCAAGTCTGCCCTTCCTTGTCGGTCTTGGTCAGAATTCAGTATTCTTTCTTTTATTTCTCCACATTGTAGTAGTTATTGTAGCAGTTTTTACCCAATTCATGTGTCACAGACTATCCTATTGATTAATAGAGTGAACTCCTGAGTTCTTACTCTCTTACGCACCCTGTGAGTCTCCACACAGATGCATGGACAGATTCGTACACGTACACGTGTGTACACACATGCACACAATTTTGCACACACTTTCAGGTGTTTCATAGACCTTTAGAGTCCCAGGTTTGGTACTTTGCCTTGAAGAAGCTCGATTTTTTGTTGTGGAAAAGTACTTGTTCTAGTTACTTTACTTGCATTATTATTAACAGAATGATTTCCTTCCTCTGGTGCTATTAACAGAGCCTGAGTAGCAGAGAGACCAGCTTTCTCATCAATGAAGAACCAACGGTAAGCAGCAACTAGAACGGTCCTCCCCACACGGGCACAACTAGGCTTCTTTGTAGACTTCAGTAAGGACCCTGTTTTTCTCAGTTCAGTTTTTTCAGGCCCTCATACATAGTGTTTGAGAATTTATTACATTTGAAAGGAAATTGCTTGTTTAGGGAAAATTGAAATCAGACATACTAATGGAATGACTTCATTTAGCAGAGTACTTCGCTTGCAGTTTTTATAATTCCCAGTCTTAATGATCTGACCAAAGTTATCTCCATGTTTCCAGGGTAAATCCATAACTAGGACTCCAGTTTCTGAGGCTCAGTTCAATGTTCTTCCTCCGTTATATTACTCCAATCTATAAATACACATCTAAGACAAATCATGAAGTACAATTTATTTAAAAATTAAATTTGATACCATTTAAGGATTAAGGAGAGAAATTTAAAGATTTTTCAGAGTTTTCTTAGCGAATAAAAGGTGCTAGTGGAGAGGTGGAGAAATAGAATTGATGGTTTTAACATAGAGGAGATTTTGTTTTTCACTGTGGTGCTCATTCTAGTATTCTGAATTAGGATTGTGGGCTCAATGAATTAAACTAATTGCAAATCAATAACCATTCCCTCTAATAATGTAGAGATATTACAAACCAAAATCTATATCATCCAGAGCTCTTTCAGGCATATAAAAATTAGGATCGCTTGAGGAGGATCACTTACTAAAAAGGGTTTTACAAAAGTGAAGTGCAGGAGAATCTTTCCTTTTTCTTGTTTGTTGAATCTTGTATAAAACTTTTAACATTATTCCAATGATAAAAGCATAAATAGAAAAACTTTAATGAAACCCAAAGCTTTATAATTTTGCCATCACTCTGCAAGCAAAATAGTGGAAAAACATTTTACCAACACAATACATTATTAGAATCCTTCCTAAGGCCTTAGAAGGGGCAGGTGCATGACTTTATTGGTTTGAAGGTAAATCCGTCTTAGGTTGAAGTTAACATTGTTAGAATTTTTCTTCTTCATTGACCTCTCACTTTTCTGTAGTAACCATTCTAAATTGGTTTATTCTTCTGATTTATTTCACATATTGCTGCAATCAGTGCCCTTGGGAATTACTTTTAAACCCCCTTTGCCAGTATATTTTTCTATGTGAGATTTGTCTGTCAGAGAATTCAGACAATTTCTCCCCTGCTATGTATGTTCACATTTCCTTTCTTTCTGTGGGTACAACCAGTGTGCGAGCACTGGCTGACCACAGTGGTATTGCGGGAGAAGTCAGGTTTTCTTGTCCTGACTGCTGGTTGCTGCGAGAGGTAGCATCCATTGGGTGCTACTGCTGTTGTCTTGGGGGTCTTAGTTTAAATTTGCATTTCTCCTGTGCTGCATGAGATAGTCAACTTTTTCTACATTGAGTGATACCTTAAGTTTTATATTTTTCCATTTATGTATGTTTCCCAATTTTTCTCAGTCATTTAGGTTTTTCTTTTTTCTTTTTATTTATTCTGAGGTCATTACATATTTATTAGTACGTCTTGGCTTGTGATAAAATTTGCAAATACTTTCTGTAATTAATTATATCCCATTAATGTAAATCTTGAATTCATTAATTTAATTTTAAATGACTTATGTATTATGATATTTCATTCTTTATGTTCATATTGTCTTTGCTTAAGTGATGAGCTGCTAAAATTGAACAGAAAATTTATTATTGTTATTCGTGCATTTTAATCACAGAATTTTCAGTTACATTTCCACATTGTACTCTTCTCCTGCTTTGATCATGTCCATCTCTCTGGTCCCTCCCTCCTCTCTGATGGTCTCTTCCAAAGAATGCGTTTTTTAAGAAACTAATTTTGTTTTAGTGTACTTTCAGGTTTACAGTTTTAGTGTAAGTATAGTACACAGGTTTCCCGGAGCCTTACATATCATTTCCCTGTATGTTTAGCATCTCATGTTAGTAGGGTGTATTTGTTACAAACAGGGAGTCAATATTCGTACATCATCCTTACCCAGAGTTTCTACTGCATTGAGATTGTCTTCATTTTGCCTCAATGTCCTTCTTCTGTTTCAATATCCTATGGAGGATACCGGGTTGCATCTGGTACTCCTGTCTCCTCGGGCTCCTGCTGGTTGCGACAGTTTCATACACATTTCTTGCTTTTGATAACCTTCACTGTTTTCAGGAACACTGACCTGGTATTGTGAAAAAATGACCCTCAGTTGTGACTGGTCTAATGTTTCTCGTGATCGGACTTGGGTAATGTGCTTTGGGGGGAGGCAGTGAAATTAAAGTGCTGGCGCACAATGGCGCAGGTGCGTGCTGTCAACGTGGCTTGTCACCTTCGGTGTCCCACTCCGCCCGCCTGATGAGAGGTGTTATCGCGAGGTTTCCCCACTCTGAAGTCGCTCCTTTTGTCCCTTCTCCCTTCCCACGTTGTACTTTCTGGAAGAAAGTCGCTCTGTGCATCCAGCGTATAAGACTGGGGCTCGTGTGCTGCCTCCTTCAGGCTGAATAAATGATTTGGAATTCTTAATAGAGATTTGTTTTCTTCTCTTCCTTCCTCCGCCCTCTTTTCCTTTCCTTGTTTCCCTGGCATGAACTCAGGGACATCTGTCTATACTTCCGGTTTTATAGCACTGGTAGTACTTTACACATCTCATTGCTCAGAGCAGCCTTCTGTTCTGGCTTTGGCTAACAGGAGGTTTTGCTTAACTGCTGTATGCCTTTGGCATATCCAGTTATTTGCTTTAATATTAGCAGTGCCTGCCTTTTTGACGCTACATGTTACTCCAGCATATCATGTATAGTTCCTGCTTCCTTGCTGGAATGAAACATTTCTCTAGGGCAGGAACCATTTTCTTTAATAATGCAGAGATATTACAAAACAAAATCTCTTATCACCCAAAGGTCTTTCAGGCATATACAAAGTAGGATCGCTTGAGGGAGGCCTAATAAAGAGACTTTTGCAAAGGTGACATGCAAGAGAATCTGGGAACCGTAAGTATGGATCTCCTATTAGGGCAGAGGGGAAGGAGGAGTCGTTGGAACCCTGACCCAGAAAGTGAAATACTTAAGACATTGTGGTGAGGCTCAGTGGCTTTTGGTGGAGAGGGACAGCCTGCCTGAATCCCAGTTTAGGAACGGAGAGCTCCCGCTGCCCTCCCTCATCTGTGGAACTCCAGACATCAGGGGCTCGTGGACTGTTATTCAGTCCATCCTAGACTAGGAAGCGGGATGGAAAGCGTGTACTTCGATCTGCAGTGACAAACCAAAAATGTCCAGCAGACTGTCACTGGACATATTTTGTTTTCAGAGGAAATGGAAACATTGTTTTTTCTCCTTTATTATTATGATAGAACTTCACTACTAGTGATTCTGTTAATAGAGAAGAATTCACGTAATGCTTTATTTGGAGTAGTCAATAGCAGATTTGATTTGGTATTTAATGATTGCCTAAATTACCAATGTGGAACCGTCCCTAAAGCCCTGAAATAGAGAAATACAGAAAGGCAGGAGCAGTAGTGCTCAAGAGCACCAGCTTCAGAGTGAATATGTGTGTTTGGAAGAAATAATTTGATAAATACCTAGAGTTTAATTAGAGAAAGATCAGAATTGAAAAGACTCAGTAGAAGAGTGCTTCAACAATGATGGATGGGCTTTATCAGGTGTTCAAGGAATGTAGGCCTTGTTAACCTCAGGAATTATATTCTAAGTACTTGGTAACTGGTACAGCATAGATGCAAACCAACCAGAGTGGAACTTTGAGTAAATTCAGCAGAAACCATCAATATGAACATATGCACAGCATTAGTCATTGAAGTTACATATTTAGATATTACTAATGGAAGGTACAAGCACCTTAATTTAGTCTTCTACTGATTCCACCCAGTTTCCTGGCTTTATATGCAATGGGCATACCATCAACTCTCAAATCACACTTTCTAGTGATTCTTGTTTGAAATGCTTGTAGCTTTTATTGTTTTCTTGTGTTTTACTGCTAAGTAGTGTTCTGTTTATGGATATGCCAAATTTTGTCCATTCATTTACCTACTTACAGTTATTTGGACTGTATTAAATTTTGGAACCACTCTGCATAAACGTGTTGGAAACGTTCATACAAGAAGTATTTGCATAGGTGTATATTTTTATTGTTTTGAATAATTTCCTAGTAGTAAAATTTCTGGGCCATAGGTAAATTGCAGGAATAACTATGAAAAGTATGCAATTATTTTTGAAAGGATTGGCATATCCTTTGTACCAGCCATGTATAGGGTTCTGCTTGCTTTCCAGTTTCACTGAAAGAGAGAAAGGTAGCCTTTTAACTTTGGTAATTCTAACGAGTGGGTTGTGACACCTTGTGAATTCACTTCTCATTTCTGTGTTGAGTAATGACTTTGACCATCTTTTCATTGACATATTGGACATTCATTTGTCTGTTGTGAATTGTCTTTTCAAATCTTCTGTGCATTTTTAAGAAACTGGGCTGAATATCTTTGCCAGGCCTTTGTTAGATATATTTATTGTGACTATTTTCTCCAAATTTCTTATCTGATTTTTCATTTATGTAACAATATCTTTACAAAGACATGTTGAGTTTCTGAATTCCTGTTTCTTTTCTCATTTACTTGATTCTTCACTTGTAGTTCTACTGAAAAAATATTTGCAATAGGGAATATTTCCTCATATTTTCCTTAGTTTCATAGTTCTACATTTTATATTTAGGCCTCTCATCCTTTTTATGCTAATTTTTGTTAACTCAAGACACAAGAAGTTCACAGTGAAGCCCTGTATGGCTCCTTCATGTAGGACTTGGATTTCTTTTAATTCTGTGTTGCACTTAGGGGGCAAATCTGAGAAATACAGTAACCTGTAAATCTCATGAAAAAGGTCAGGCAAAAGGGAGTTTTTAGTCAATAGGAAAATTGTAGTTTAGAATATACTGTATGTAATGACTAACATTCTTTTTTTATTAAATTTATTGGTAGAGTTTAGATATACATGTTGATCACATTCATCATACGGAACTTGTACCTGCACATGATACATCTTAGTTCCTCTTTTTTCTT
>PVLD010010706.1:0-69358 GCA_004027595.1 Dinomys branickii | reverse complement strand
TGTGCACCCATGTTTATAGCAGCACAATTTGTAATAGCTAAAATGTGGAAGCAACCCAAGTGCCCATCCACAGAAGACTGGATTAAAAAATTGTGGCATTTTTATATAATGGAATATTATTCAGCTATAAAGAAAGACAGTTTTGGGGACTTTGTAGGCAAGTGGACAAAACTGGAGTCCATACTCATAAGTGAAATAAGTCAGCGATACATGTGCAGGCAACGTATTGTATCACTGGTGTAAGAACCCGAGCGTGGGAATATAAACTAAGAGACATGAAGGAAATCTGTTCTAAAACAAAGAACAGATGGGATGAGGGAAAGGAGAAAAGAAAGAGACAAAAATGTATGTATGTATATATGAATATACATATATGCAGTAGAGCTAACATGGTTCTACTATTGTATTATATCACTTAATGCTAAGAAATAATCGATGACGGGTTATTTGATCAATCTTGTATGTCTGTATGTGTTATCCTGTACACACACTTTGAAGATATCAATATGCAAAGCAGCAACTATTGGTGGTTTTTTGTTGTTGTTGTTGTTGTTACTGTTGTTGTTTGCCTGTTTTGTTTTTTGTCTTTGGATTTTTGGTATTTGTGTTTTTTCTGTTGTTGAGAGGATTAATTGTCTGACTTATTTTGCATGTCTGTATATGGGTTCGTATATTTACACTTTGAAGATATCAATGGATAAAGAAATAACCACTGTTGAGACCATGTCACCTTGTCTATAGATTAGTTGTGATTGTACTATTTTTATGCTAATTGGTGTCTGTTTGTTAATATGTTTTTGTACTTTTATTTTTTTAAAATAAAAATAAAATATAAAATATCAAATATACTGACTGTTTAGAACACACATCAACATTTTTGACATCAATTTTTTTGCTTACTAAATCAAATATAACAATAGGAATTCTTATGTGAACTACAATGTTTTAAATTTTTCCATTCCCATCCCCTCCTTCCAACACCTCTTCCCCTCATTTGCAAAAGATTTATTTCCATTTTTTATTCTTATTCTTTTTATTGTTATTCCTTCCTTTCCCCCTCTTTCCCTTGTTCCTATTCCCACTTGAACATTTTCTTTGCATTTCCTAATATCTGTTACATATTTTGGATCTTATTTAAATTTGTTTTCTCACACTAGAAAAATAAAGTGATATTCAAATTTTTTAAAAAGTTAATTAATTAATTAATTAATTAAAAGGAAAAGAAAACCAAATAAATATGGGCTGCCTAGAGAAGTTCCGGGTCTTTGATATTCTCCCAGAGAGTATCAAATTCTGTGGGAGGGTCAGATCCTCCCGGGGCCCTAAAATCATTTTATTTGCCTCATTTATTTAAGCCTTCACCATCCACTTGTTTGGAAGATTGCAGACTGATCAGCCCACAATAACTAAGGGACGTTATAAATGCAATACCTTCCCATTGCCTTCCTCAGCACAGCTGCACTGGTCACAGAGGACTTCTCAGAGGCAGCAATGTCCAGACAAGCCTAGAGTGATGAGTAGGGTCTGGCCAAGAAAGAGGGAGAAAGAGAAAACAGGAAGCACAGTAGGAAGGGACCAGAGGAGCTCCAAGTTACAGGGCACATCCTTGGCCACTGAGACTTGGGGTCCTGCCCTGCCCTATTGTTACTAATAGCAGTAACAGCTACCACATATCCAGCATTCGTTACATGTTTCATAGAGTTATATTTTGTCCTCATAAATACCTTTGAGAGAACAATAGTCATGGCTGAGCATGCTGGGACACCGGGAGGTTAGGGAACCTACTAACATGTGATCTATGAATCACAGGCTTCCTTTGCTTCCAGAGATCTTATACCCAGTGGCTGTGCAGAAACCCAGGACAGGTGGGCTGGCAAAGACAGTACTGGGTTTGGAATGGCAACACAGGATCCTCTCTCAGCTCCGACATCCACCTCACATCCAGCAGCCTTCGCTTCTGGGCATCCCCATGAAGTAGGTTCCAAAGCCCCCTTCCCTCCTCAGAGCAGGGCCAGGATTGGAGAGGTCAGACCCAGGATGTGCTTTGCTGTCTGTAGTAGGCAAGTAACAACTCCAAAATGTCTAATCCTGATTCTTGGGACTGTGATTATGTTACCATGGATGGCAAAAGGGATTTTGTAGAAGTGGTTAAGGATCGCAGATGGGGAGATGATCCCAGGTGATCCTGTGGGCCCAATAGAATCACAGGGACCTTGTGAGAGGGAGGCAGGAACATCAGAATCAAAGGAGACATGGTGACAGAAGAGAAGGGCAGAGTGATGAGCTTTGAAGATGAAAGAGGACCCCTGAGCCAAGGAATATGGCAGCCTCCAGAAGATGGAGAAGACCAGGAAACTGATTCTCCCCAGAGCTGCTAGAAGGAACCAGCCTTACCATGCCTTGCTCTTTACCTGAGGAGAATGACTTTGTACCTCTGACCTCCAGAACTGTGAGCTAAGAATCTGGGTTGTGTTTGGCCCCATATTGGTGTCTGTTTGTTATAGCAGCTACAGGAAACTCAGCAGCTCAGACGCTCCACTCATGTGGGAATAATTCAAGCTGCGACTCCTCACCCTGGGGTTTTGCAGGAGCCTCTCCTTTGGTGAGAGCAAAATGATGCTCTGTGAGTGTGAGTAGGGCTTCAGATAATTCCATCCTACTTCCTACGCAGGGCTTAAGAAAAAAAGAACTGAAAAAGAAAAACCAACAATGGAACTGAAAAATACATAATTACTTCAAGCAGCACCTGATTTCTTGCTGTCCCAGAAGGAAACATATCTTCTTCCTAAAGAGGAACTTTAAGGTATTTCCTGATGAAACCAGAACTGGCTTGGTAGAGGTGCCTATGTCTGCCAGAGGATGCTACAGTCAGTCAGGCCATCCTGGGGATACAACACTGGGCAAAGAGCCTTGGGGCCAAGCAGGGTTTGTGTGGCTCCAGTCCAGGGCTTTGGTGTGGTCGAGACTCAAGGCTTTGGGGAGGGGAATTTTCCAAGGGCTGTAAATATAACAAGCTGACTTTGTGCACAGGGTGATGTAGCCAGATTTTATTAATAAGACTTATGAAAAGGTATAGAAAGTAAGAGGAGGCAGAGCCAATAAGACACCTAACCAAACTCTGCACAACAGTGAACAGCCCTTGTGGAAGTCCCTGATCCACTGGAAATCCCCAATCTCTAGCCTGGGGAAGGCAACAGTGCTGACAGTAGGGTCTACCCTCCCTTACATGGTCGTAGCACAGGCACATCAGAGCCTCCCTCCAAGCAGAGCCTCCCTCCAAGGACCTGATTTGTATCCTGCCAGCCGCTAGTGTGGGAGACAGGGCAAAGTAGGAGATCCAGAGATGCCGGTTCTGGTCCCCACAATACTGTAGTGAGCCAAGAAGTTCTGCCCATCGCCAGGCCTCAGCCTTGCCAGCCATAGCCAGAGTCAGCTGGACTAGGGGGCCCAGCCCAAAGGTCTGGACTCCTCATCCAGGTCCCCAAACTCAGATCTGGCGCCACCCAGAGCTACTCTGCGGCCCCAGACCTAGCCAAGGCATCTGCCAACAACCACCCTTCTCAAGGCTCTTAAACTTCTGTTTTGTTTTGTTGTTTTATTGTTCTATGCTGTTCTTTTCTGTTCTGTTGTACCGAGGATTGAACCCAGAACCTTTACATTGAGCTACATCCCCATCTCTTTTTTGTCTTTTTATTTCAAGCTCAGTTCTTATTAAGTCACTAAGTTGTCCCAGCCGGGTTTGAACTTGCAGTCCTCCTACTTCAGCCTCACAGTGATGGGATTATGGATGCAGGCCACCATGCCCTGCTTGAACCTGTTTCTTAACCATCTGGGCAAGAGAAGTTTGCTCTTCCCCCTCTCCTTCCCCAAGGTTGGTTCTCCTTTCTCTCTTCCCTTTAGGACTTTTACCCTCTGGCTTAGTTTGGGGTCCTCAAAGACAAACCAGAGATAAGAATTTAGGTGCAAACACTTTTGGGGGAGCTGCTCCCAAGAAGCACAAGGGAGGATGCAGTGATATGGGTTGCATTATGTCCCCCAAGAAAGAAAAGTCAAGTCTGGCCTGACCGCCCCCTGTACTTATGTATATAACTACACTTGGATATAGGGTCTTTGCACTAATTAAAAGTTAAGGTCTTTACATGTAATTAATTTGTAATTTAAGATATTGTGATTAGGATGGGCCTCGATCTAATTGGAGCCTTTTTCCCCAGGTTGGTCTCTAACTCCTGGGCTCAAGCGATCCTCCCACCTCAGCTCCTGCCCAGCACCTAGGACTTACAGGCACGCAGCGCGGTGCACGGAATCCTTTCAGAAGAGGAGACACGGGCACACACAGACAGCAGTACGTGCACGGACAGACGCACAAAGGGGGCTGTCCTACAAAGACAGAGGCAGAGACTGGAGGGACACCGCTGCAAGGCAAGGGACACGGAGCATTGCTAGCAGCCACCAGAAGCCAGAAGGAAGCATATGGCCGGTCAGCATCTTGATTGTTGACTTCTACCCTCCAGAACTGTGAGAGAGCAAGTTTCTGTTGTTCTAATCCACCCAAATTAGGATGGTTTGTTACAGCAGTCCTAGGAAACTAATACTGTATATAGAGTATAAGTACTGTATGTAAGTATTTATCTGGAGATATATATATCCTAATTGTTCCATTCAGATAACAACTTGGGTGACACATGTAATTCTCCTTCTCCATGCAGCATCCTTCCCCACTTCCTGTACTTTAGAGGCAGCAGAGACCCTGTCTCATTACAGAGGCTGAACTAAGGAGTTAAAATCTTAGTAGTATGGCTCCCAGTTGTAACCATTTTTCCACATGACTCAAATGTATCCTTCTTTATGGCAGAGTAGTACTCCATTGTGCATGAATACCATTCATTTGTTGATGGACGTGTAGACCACTTTGAAGATTTAGCTCTTATGAGTTGTGCTGCTAGAATCATGAGTACACATGCACCACTGTAATATGATGTCTTTAATTCTTTGGGGAAGATACATAGAGGAGGATTAGCTGGGTCAAATGGAATTTCTAGTTTTAGGGGTTTTTCTTTTTTAGGAATCTCCATGTTGATTTCCATAATACCTGTACTAGTTGCTATTCCTACAATAAATAAAATTGAAAAAAAGAGAAATATAGATAAAAAATAAAAACAAAAAAGTTAAGGTCTTTACATGTAATTAACTTATAACTTAATTGCAGAGACCTGCCTGCCCAGCACCCCTTTCAGCCAGAAGGATGGGTGTTTGGTGAGCTCTGCCAATCACATGCATGTAAGTGCCAGAGTCTGGACAGTGTGGATGCCAGGCTGGGGAGGCTGGTTGCAGCAGAGATGCCCCATGTTAGACCTGGAGGCTTTCAGACCTGGGTCCAGGCAGCAGTGCCCCACTCTTAACACCAGAGGGTCAGCAGCATTCATGGAGGTGTTAGCACTCAAGGGAGGTCCCACGGTGTCTCTTCAGTCCTGCACATTGATTCTGAACATCATTCCTTCTGCAGAGACTCAAACCTAGGTGCTAAACATATGCAGGGATCTGGTGAGCTGCCTCATGGCCTTAATCCATTTCTGTTCTGCTTTAATGATCAGAATTAGCTCTAGCTGCTTGCAGCTGAGCTGCTTGATTGGCATGCAGTTTAGTGCACATGGCAATTTCCACCTTTGCTTGCTGCCCCTCTGGCTCTAGGATTCTGGTGGGAGGCTTTAAAGGGGGCCAGGAATTTCCTACACAATGTGATCTTCCACACTGGAGGCTGATTGCAGGCTCTGTCTTGCCCTTGAATAAAATAAGATAGTGGTTTGAATATAGGCTTTAAGAACTGCACCTGGGGATGTGATCCCGGCACCTTTATGAGTTGTCTCTGACGTACTTTGGGGTGACTTACCATCTGCAGGGAAGGCTGTGAAGCTGGAGATGTGTCCTATTGCAGGCCACCATCTCCTCCATGATGCAGGCAGCACTTCTTGGGATGATGAAGAAAGGGACAGAGGAGCTGGGGAGAAAAGGTTCTGATGACACCTTCCAGCTCCGGGACCCAGTTGGGCCTGAGGCTAAACCTACTACTGAACTTTTCAGAGACATGAGTCGATTGATTTCCTTCATGGCTGGTGACAACTGGGATTTTTCATCTCAGATGAGTCTCTAAATGCATGAGAAAGCACAGGGAAAGTGCAGAGCACAGATTCCAGGACACTCCACTGCATTTTTCCCCCAGGATACTCAAGGGTGTGGTTAGACTCCAGATGGCTTGTCCCCCCAGCCAGCCAGGACTCAATCGCAAAGTGAGACAAAGTTTAGATTTGGTCTGGGGCCCTGGCTACCCACAATTTTATATTCTGCTTAACATTGTGTTATGGACATTTTTCCACAGCATCAGTATTTTTTGAAAGCCTGATTTATAATGTATAAAAGTCCAAAATGAAGATTTTCCATAAATCTTTGCTATCCTCCTATTGTTTCATATTGAGGTTGTTTCCCACTTGCCACTTTATAAATTATGCTGTAAAAGCATGTTTGTGTCCAAACTTCTGACTACATCATAGATTATTTTCCTGGGATGGATTTCAGAAATGGAATTGACTGGTCATGGCTGTTTTTAGAGCTCTTGATACCTGTTGAGATGCTCAGTTTGGGACCAGAATCTATACTTATTTGTAGCACTCTATTACTGTGTTAACAAATCTTCATTGTCAGAAATTCTTCCAGTTACCATTAATTTAGTTCTGTGAGCTAAGAGTTATGGTAAGCATTCTTTACACCTGTTCTTACAGATAACAACCCAGTCACGTAGATATGATTATTATACAGTTTTAGACATGAAAAAACTAAGGTTCAAAGAAAGTGTGTGATTTGCCAGAAATAATGTACTAGAAAAGGTAGAGGTAAGATGTGTTCTAGGTTTATGTGACTCAATCCTATGTTATTTGCCCCAGAAATTATTGCAGGAAGAAGCAATAGCAACCTCGTTAGAGTCCTAACTAAAATTCTCCAGCTTGTTCCCAGACACTCTCTGTGTAACACCATAAAATATCCCACTGGAAACACATTCTAAGTTATTTTGAGACCTAGATCGTGCATGTTGCTCCTTAAGCATATCAGGGCTATTTGCATTAAGGATGCTTTCTAAGCAAAGTATAGTAGAAGGTGCTTGCAAGGAAAGGTCCTACGTGGGGCAAAAAGCTCCAAGAATGTAGCATTCCTTAGTCTAGAGATGCACCTACCCTATTGGTCAATTTGAGCCTTGGTTTACTGTTTCCTCCAGTGGCACTGTCAGGTCCCTCCTGGATGAGATCAGCGGAGTAAGAAAAGAGGAGGTATTAAGTAGGCATTGTTCACCAAGCTCCCCCTCTGGACTGATAAAGAGGATGAAGGGCCTTTGAGAGTTTTCACAACTATGTGGTGGGTGAGCGATGCAGAAAACTCAGGCCAAGACAATGGCTCTAAAGACCTTGGTTGGTTCTGGGAATTTGTTCTGGAACTGAGCTTGTTGTTCTGTGTTTCAAAGTTGCACAATCTGGGGCTGGGGATATAGCTCAGTGGAATAAGCGCCTGCCTAGCAAGCGCAGGGTCCTGAGTTCGATCCCCAGTACCGCAAAAAAAAAAAAAAAAAGTCCCACAATCAAAGTTGCACAATCTGTCCATACCTCACCTGCACCATCTCTGACTAGGCCTCAGACTACCTTCTAGCTGTATCTCTTCATCAGACCCCATGGACAGAGAACCCAGGACCTCAGTGTGGCCTATCTCTGAGCCATCTCTAGAAGGCCTCACTCTCCCATAGTCCCTCCACCAGTGCCAGGCCCAGTGGTCAGCCATTAAATATCTGGAGACTGGGGCCAAGTATGCCTAGGCCCAGCTATGCCCAGGGCCACTGCTGGTTGAATCCAGGAAACTTCCAAGATCTGATGTCTAGAAGAGGGGCCTCCTGGGGCTTAGAAAAGGGCCTGAGGACCGTGGCCTAGATATCTTCAGCAAATGAACAAATGGAATCCTTTCTCCATAGGTACCCCCACTTCACAGCATCTCTGTTATGGCTTAAGCCTAAAATGTCCCGCAAAGTCTCACATATTTGGAGGCATGACCTAGAAGGTATACCTTTATCCTCAGCTTCTTTGCTCTCTCTCTCTCTCTCTCTCTCTCTCTCTCTCTCTCTCTCTCCCTGGTTGCCATGGGTTGAGTGGTTATTCTCCACCGTGCCTTTCTCCCATGCTATTTCTTCCTTGGAATAAAAAAACCTTGGATTGAATCCTCTGAAAACCATGAGCTAAAATAAACCTCTCTTCAAGTTGCTGGTGTTGGATATTTTGTCCCAGCAATGGAAATTACTAAGAGAATACCCATCCTCTACCTGGTTGTGACTCTGTGGTCAAAGGCTAGTGCCCATTCCAGTCTGCCTGCAGCTGCTCCACCGGGATACTATAGAGGCAAAGTTAACTCCTTCCAGCCCCCTTGACTCACCCCCTGCCTTCCCCAAAAGACTATTAATAAAGACATCACATCATTGTGTCATTTCCTCCCAAATTACAGCCTGTGAGCACAGCAATGAGGTAAGGATGAGGTAAAGGATCAGGGGGAAATGCTGTCATTCCCCCCCCCCCAGTCACTGTTGCAGGTTTTTGGACAGGAGAATGACTGGTTACTGAAGAACTGTCAGCCTACCTTCTGCAAGCAGCTGAGCAAAAGGCAAGTTTCACTTTAAGATTTCATTCCCTTGGACCATTAAAATCCTCTCTAGAGTGTCTGCCCATGGCAGGCAAAGCCCCAAGAAGTCTGAAGGACTGGGAACCCCTTTCCATCTACCACCTCCTGTTTTATCCCACATGATATTGAAGATTTATGAAGTTGAGTATGAAGGGACTTTATCTCCACCTGCACTTCCAAGAGCTAGTGAGCGCTCCACACCCCTACACACAACCTCTACAAGGGAGAAGGGTGGTGTTTTCTCCAACTCCCCTAAATCTTGCAAGAGTGGTTCCCAGAGGTTGATCCTGCATTTTCTCCCATACATGTAAACATCCTGGAATGGCCTTGGAAGGCTATGGCCCTGCCCCTTCTTTGAGATCATACCCAGGGCCTCCTACAGAAGGAGTTCCATGCCAAGTATCCACTCCATCAAGGCCAGTGACCTCCTTCAGGGCCAGGACCTGTCCTGTCACCTGTGTGCTGTGGTGCTGAGTTGGTTCCCAGGCTTCTGCTTCCACATCCATATTGTGGGCCCAATCGCACTTCTCTGAGCTGCCCTGAAGACGGGCTGCAGGGCTATGGAGCAAACCCTGGCATGGAGCATTTGTGACAGTGGCCCCCTCACCACAGGAGGAGGAAGATGGGCAAGCTCCTTGAGCCACTGGTACAACACGGGCAGTAACAGCAACACCTACTTTGGTGTCCTGGGAGGATTAAAAGGGATCCTGGCTCTGAGGACTACTCTGAACCTAACACTTCAGCACTCAGCAAATGGGATTCAGGGAAGGTGCCAGGGCCATCGCCACCCAAGGGAAGGAGGTGGAGGGCTCAGCTTGCCCCCTCAGAAGTCTGCCAACCCTAGCCCAAGCCCTAGGGGTTTCATGCAGACATGGCAGGGTGAAAGTGTAGATGCTATTTGGGAGACCATCAGCCTGGAGCGGGGGAGAAAGTGCAGCTGTAGGCATGGAAGGGCCCTAAGCCTGAGATGGGAGAAGACTGTGTAGCCAGGCCTTGTCAGGCTAGAGTGAAAATAGATACTAGGTGTGGCCAAGCATGCAGATGCCCCCCTTTATCCCACCCAAGCTCAGCAGCAGCAAGGCAAAGCCAACCCACTGACATCTGTCCCTCTCCCGCACCTGTTTCTCTCTGCCTATGCCAGAGAGAGGACTTTCTTTGGCACCAACGGAGTACCAGAAGCCCAGGATCAGTCTCTCTGGGCCAAGATCGAAGATTCCTTCTGGAAGCCAGAGGGAAGAACTCATTCCTTCCCTTCCCCAGATAATGGCTGCTTGGCTTTATTCCTGTTTTCAAGATCAGCCGGTTCCAATGCCCCCTGCTCCATCTCTACCTTGCCTCTCCTTTGTGCATGCCAAGTCTTCCTCTGCCGCTACTGCAAGGATTCTTGTGTGTGTTTGCATTTAGGGCCCACTCAGAGAATCTGGGATTCTCTTCCCACCTCAAGATCCTTAATCCTATTTACTAATTCCCTTTTCCTATGCAAGGTGACATGGATTCCAGAGGAATTCTAGGACTTGTTAGCTAATGGGAAACTGAACATTTTGCCCAATAGGTGTATATATGCATGTGTTTGTACATATGCATATGTGTGTGTTGTGAATAAATGTGTGTGTGCATTGTGTGTCTACCTGTGGTTTATTACAGGGATTCAGTGTTGCCCAACTGTGGGAGCCACTTGAACAGTCCTCAGCTGTTCCATCCAAATGTGCAGCCAGAAGTCAGCAGGCCAGAAGGGAAGATGGATAGGAAGTAGGGCAGTTAGGAGAACAAGGGTACGCAGAGCCTGCAGAGCTGGGCACTCCCAGCTGCAGTGCCAGGGCACACCTTCCTTGCAGATATACTCCGACTCAGGGGTTGGTGGGGAGGCTGAAGGAGGAAAGCTGGAGCAGCAACTGCTCCACACCAGCCACCCAGGTGGGCCCACAGGTCAGTGTCCATGTATAAAGCTGCATGGAGCCTGGGGCCCTATGGCAGCCTCACCAGTAGAAAGGAACAGGGTCAGCACTTCATTTCTAACTTCAAAATGTCATGCAAAACATCTCTCACAACCCACAGCAAGCTGATCTATGGAGGGAAAGGAATTCTGGGAAATACATCCATCCCTTTATAGATGGCCACTGTCCTGGGAACCCTTAGGTCCCCTTGGGACACTGAAGCACTGGCCTGGTGGACTGAAGCAACCAGATATGGGCTTAGAGACATTCTCCTCAGTGGTGAACCTCAGTTCTCTAGTAGATGGACTTCTAGTTTTGGAGACAGATTTACTCTACCATGAAAATATACTCTCCTTAACTTGAAACCTTGAATGGTGAGGATTGGAGACTTGGTGCCCACCCTCTCCCCAAGGCCTTGACCCTCCTACAGCTTCCCAGGAGTCTCAAGACCCACAGCTTCCCTTCAGGGCTCCACACCTTCTGGGGAGTCCTAATAAACAGAGAAGGTAAGTTACCTGCAGGCTCACCAGATGCTATACTGCCACCCACATGTCTGGTTTGGGAAGGAGGAATTTCAAAGTTAGGGACAGACAGCCCAGAAAGAATTATGCTCACACAGCATCAGAAATTCTCTCTGGGAAGCTGAGTATGCATGGTAGTTCCCATAGCTGCTCAAGAGGCTGCGAGGGAATCGTGAGTTTGAGGCAGCCTGGACAATGCAGTGAGACTCTGTCTGGGGCAGGGGAGATTGACACTTGGTTGCCACAGCTTTGAACTTGAGCAGCACCTCCCCTGGGAAACTACTGCAGTCAGTCACCCCCTGCTTCACAGTAGCCATGTGCAACCGAAAGGAAGTGTTCAGAACTGCTGGCCTGTCGGGAGAGATGCAAGAGGATTCAATGGAGTAAACTTACTCAGGTGCCAGAAAAATATAATATAGAAAAGGACATTGTGGCCCACATCAGGAAGTTTGACAAAGAGTACAACCCCACTGGGCACTGCATCATGGGAAGGAAGTGGCTAATGTAATACCTGAAAACCAAACCCTCCATCTGCTTCTCTCTGTGCCAAGGTGGTTGTTCTTCTATTCAGGTCTGGTTAAAAAAGCATGAACTGTGCCACACACCCAGTGATACATCCAAAAACAAGCACTGCAGCCCAAATTCCAAAGGCTAGGGATGTAGTTCAGTCCAAAGGCACTAGGTTTCATCTCCAGTACCAAAAAATAAAATAAGTGTGTTGATGTAAAAACAGAAAGAAAGAAAAAAAGAAAGAAAGAAGGAAAGGGAGGAAGGAAGGAAGGAAGGAAGGGAGAAAGAAAAGAAAGGGAAATTCTGAGACAAGGGATCATGGGAGATGTTTTATGCCTTTCTATAAATTTTTCTGTATTATCCAGTGTTGTTCAATGTATATATTAGTTTTGTAATAACAAAAGGATATTTACAATGCTGCCTGGCTTTCATTCATTCCCTTTCACTTACAGCATCTCTCCTTACTGGACAAAGCAGGCACAGAAAGCCATGCTGAACCAAGCCAGCACAGTAAAGCTTGTGCGAGAACATTCCTATACACAAGCATCCCTTGGCCTTTCAGAAACCAACAGCAAATTTGGGGCATGAAACTTCCAGAAGGTTTTGTCATCACTCTCTCATCGCTCATTACTGAAAGGCTGGTCACCTCTCCCTCTCTGAACCAAAGTGGTGAAAGGGAAGCTCCAGAAGACACTTTGCTATCAGGTCAGTTTTCTGTGACAGTGTCGTGGCCTTACACGTGGGCGCCTGGGGCAGCTGCCCACTGTTTGCTTCAGTGCTCTTCCCCTCCATAGCTGAGCAGATGCACCTCGAGCCCACGCCACACTTCCTGGTCACACTCCTGCTCAGGGTGCAAGGCCTCATTTAGAAGTCACTTCCAGCCCCCCTGTGCTTGTGTCCAGCTCTTCCAAGGTCCTTTTTCATCCCTACTTGTATGAGGTTCCCTGTTTTTCTCTCTCCCTCACCTATGACCTTAAGTTACCATCTGTCTTTTTTCACCCTCTGGCCACTTGGCACAGTTCCTAGCCCTATAAGCACCCTAAAAGCCCTGACTGAATTTTAAGTTGTTCATCAATTTCTGAAATTAATTTACCTCTAGCTTTCTTGGCAGTTATCCATAAATTGATTCGAGATGTCCAGCTGTTCAGGGGCAGACATGCTGGGGAAATCCAGGAAGGAACCGCTCCTCCTCGCTGGGAAAATCTCTCGCACTCACTCACCTTGCTGTTCCTCCACACATGCATTTTGGAAGAAGATATTCTGTGCCTGAATAAACATGCAATTCCTTGTGAACATCAGTGTTGGAAGAGCAATAAATCACTGCAAACAAGAGACAGAATAGCTTTCGCCAGCCCTATCAAAAGGAGGCAGGAACATCAATAACACCACCAGCCGAGCTGAGGAAGGAACTCAAAGCCCTTCCTGTGGAGGATCATGCTTAATTGCAGCACTGCATTCATAAGATTATAGATTCTGATCAATGTAGATTGAAGATGAGCAGAGAACACTGAGGGGAGAGGGGAGGAGATTAGGTGGCATCCAGGTCAGCCAGAGATGTCTGAGACAGGAGGTGGGCACCAATAGTATAAAGACAAGCCCCAGTGGGCATGGTGGCAAAACCTATAATCTCAGCTCTTCAGGAGCCTAAGGCAAGAAGATTGCAGATTTAAAGCTACAATGGTCAATTCAGCCAGATCCTGTTTCAAAATAAAAGTAAGAGCTGGGTGTGGTGGCACACACTGGTAATCCAAGCACTCAAAAGATTAAGGCATAAGAATCATGAGTTCAAGGCCAGCCTGGACTACACACTGAGACCCTGCCTCAAAAAAGTAAAATGGGGGCAGGGGTGCTGGGACTATAGCTCAGTGGTAGAGCACTTCCCCAGCATGCACAGGGCCCTGGACTCAATCTCCAGTATAGGGGGAAAGAGCTAGGTGTATAGCTCAGCACTAGAACACTTCCCTAGCATTTGCAATTGTGCAAGGAACTAGGTTCAATCTCCAACACCCGAAAGAAAGCAAACTCCACCTAGAGATCAAAGAAACCAGAAGACTTCATCCTTTCCACCTTGCTAATGCAGATGTGCACCTCCCAGCAGAGACTATTTGTCTGTTGTCTGTGGCTATAACAAGATACCTGAGGCTACACGTGATAAAGAAAAGTTCAGCTTTTTCAGCTTTGAAGGCTAGAATCCAGCATCAGGTGGCCCCATCTGTGTGGCCTCTGGTAAATACCTCATGGCAGATGGCATCTCAGTGGGGGGAACACATGCAGAAGAGATCGTATGAGGCAAGAAAGCTAGAGAGAGTCAGTGGCCAGGCCATGAGAACCATATGCATTCTTCCCAAAAGCAGTGCCCCCATGACCTAATGAGCTCCCATTAGGACCCATCTCTTACAGGTTCCCCTCACACTGGAGACCAAGCTTCCGGCACAGGAGTCTTTGGGGATGAACCACACCCAAACCGCACCACAGAGCAAGGGGATATGTAAAGCTAAAGCAAGGCTCTAAGCCTCAGGGATTTCCAAAATATTCAGCCCAGGCCTCCTAGCCTTGCAAACAGGAGGTCCTCCATGAAGACTGAATTTCAGACATCAAACACAAGTACATACGTCTTAGTCACTTCCTCGTCACTGAGACACAATACCCAATAACCCACAACTTGAAGGAGGAGATGTTTATTGTAGCTTACAGTTGATAGAGGTTTTGGCTCATAGCCCATCAGGTCCAAAGCAGAACAGCACAGCAAAAGGACATTGAAGAAGAAAGCTGTTCGTGTCAGGCAGCCAGAAAGCAGAGGCTGAAGAAAAAAAGCCAGAAAGAGAGAGACCCCTGCCAGAACATGCCTCAGAGACCCGCCTCTTCCCACTAACTCCCACCTTCTAAAAGCTGGTCCACCATAGCACCCCCATAACTCAATCACCTCCCAGACACATGAGGCTCTCAGGAGCCTTTTTTTTTTTTTTTTTTTTTGAGACAGGGTTTTGCTTTGCAATTCGGGCTGCACTTTAACTTACTTTGTAGCCCCAGGCTGGGCTGAAAGTTTCAATGATCCTACTGCCTCAGGCTCCCGAGAGCTGGGATTACAGGTGTGCGCCACCATGCCCAGCTTGGGAACCTTTTCAGATCTAAATCATAACAGCATGGTTTGATTGGGTCCCAAGACAATGCCACTCAAAAGAATCTTGAATTATTCAAGTTATCTTCTCATCTACTTAGTGACCAAACCTTCATGGTTTAAATCAGCAAAACTTTGCCCCTGAGGGTTTGCAGCCCAGGCTATATATCAGAAGTGCCTGGGAAGTCTGCTCACTGTGGTCCACCACAGAGGGCCATGTGGATGGCATCGCTGTGCCCATATGTCCCTAGGGAACTCCAAAGACCAAGGACCACTGAACTCAGCAGGTGGCAGAATGGTAGGGACACTGCTCCGGCTCTGCCACTGACATCATGTGCAGTGGCTGCCAGTTACATTGCTGGTCAGAACTTCAGCTTCCTTAATAAAACAGATATAATAAAACCCTAGGACAGCACAAGTCCACCCCAAGCCCGGGAATCTACTCTGAAGACCTGAAAAAAGGCAACTGGTCATAAATATTATTTGTATTTGTGTAGCAAGAGCCTGAGTTCGCTCTAGGACATTCAGATTTGAAGAACATCTCATCTGATAATTTTGCTAAATAAAATTAAATCTAGCAAACTGGACCTGGTCACCTGGCCTGCCAACCCCACGGCAGGCCAGACTGAGAACTACATTCCACCTTGAATGTTCCACACACAGCTGCTTACCCAGATACCATGATCCCAGGTAGGACCCTCACACACACACCAAGCCCTTCTACCCAGCCCAGTGTTCCTCGCCATCACTCTGAGTCCTTGCAACCTGAGAAGGTACAAGTATAGCTCAAGGTCTTTGCAAGGCCAACCTTATTTTTCCTCCCCTAAACCTCATCCACAAAGCCTGGTCTCTGACCTAGACCAGATCCTACTTGACAATAAATCTTTGCTTACACCCCAAACTCCGATTTATCACTCAGGTTGGCCCTGCAGTCATTCACGTAGCAGACCGCCCTGTCCTTCCCCCGTCCCTCCCTTGTCCTCTACATGAATTCCTACGCAGACGACCTTCTTTTGTCTTTTACCCTTGCATCCTGATCCTACCAATAAAAAGCCACAGAAGCTTCAGCGTGAGCTGTTTTTTCCTGAGTCTCTCTTATGCTGAGGGGCCTCAATTAAGGCAGCCCCTCTGAGCCTTCTCGGAGTTTAAACTGGACACTGACTCTGAGTAATCTCTCATCCTTTGTGATGCCACATCTGTGGTCATGGACTAGACAGCTACTCACAGGGTGGATTGGATGCCCAGTAACACTGGGACCCCTCCGCCTGCAAAGGCTTGGTTGTGATGAATACAGTGCCTGCGGTGGGGAGATTCTATCACTGAACTGCTGCGGGCTGCTCAGTCTCCGTGACTCTAATTCTTGATCAGCAAGATCAAGTCCCACTGGCCCACTGGCATCCATGCAGCCATTCTCCAACCTGTGGGGCAGAACCAGAGAAACCCAACCCCAACACCCTCCCCTCCAAGCTCTAAGAGCCTCCTCCCTCCCCTATGCCCGCAATGCCTCCCTCTGTACACCCTAACAGGTACCAAGGGGTCTTGACTTTTGAGTGGTCCTAGAAGTAGAAAGAAACCATTATCTCCCTCCTGTGCCAAGTGGCCTGACTCACAGGTCTTAACTGGTCTTCGAAAAGCAGGGGCCAATCAAAAAAGAAATCAGCCTGTCCATTAGCTTTTTCCTGCACCAAAAAAATCAAGTCCAGCTTCATATCTCAGCAAAGTCAACCAAATCAGCACCCACAGGAACCAAATAATGCAGACCCAAGCCCAGAGTTTGCTTTAAACCCAAGGTAAACCCAGACAGAAGTGGAGGTGCAGTAGACCTAGTCACTTCAAAAGTTTGCTCCTTTCTCTCTTTCTCTTCCCCCGACCCCGTTTTCTTCTTGTAAACCTCTGTTTCTAGTGGACACACCAGGGTAGCCCCTCAGGAGTCACACCTGTTACACTGCCTCGCCCCTGATACCGGCAGACCTACAGCTTGCTCCCAGCCAGTAGATATGATAAGACACAGGCCAGCCACTCAATGCACTTGGTCGTGTTACATGGTATAAGATTCCATCTTACAGGACCAGAAGAGAGCGGCTAGCTGGCCTTGAGGAGGTGGAACACTCAAGAGTGATGGGGAGACCACTGCAGGAGCCACCAGATACTGAAAGCGGCCCCAGCCAACACCCAGCCATAAAGCAGGGACCCCGGTGCCATAGTCACAAAGAGATGAATTCTACCCACAATCCCACAAGCACTGAGATCTAGGAAATAGCCCAGCTGATTCCTCGACTGCAGCGGGTGACACCCAGAACCGAGAAGGAGCACAGCTATTCCCAGACCCCTGACCCATGTAAATCACATGATAATAAACCGCATTGTTTATCTGCCAAAGCTATGGCAATTTCATTATACAGTAATGGAAACCAGTACTTTGCTCGTGATGTGTGGAATACATCCTGCATCACAGCAGGTGTGGGCCTCAGGAAAACAGACACAAAGTGACCCCTCAGCTGGGATTCTCACCTGCAGAAAGAGCACTGGGTCAGGAGTCAGAAGGCCTGGGTTCAAGTTCAGCTCCTTCACAGAACCTGCCACATGTCTCTGAGCTAATCCCAGCTGCTGATAGCCCAGGTCCGACATTCAGTGGTGAGATTTTACAGGAAGAAGTCACATTCATTTCCAGAACCTTTCTCATCACCCAGTGATTGTTCATTCAAAACTAGAGCAGAGACTGGGAGCTGATGCAGGTGTCAGAGCCCCTGGAGACTGGCTCTGTCCGATCTTACAGGCCCCCAGCCAAGCCTTCCCCAGCCAAGGCCTCTCTCCTGCTCCAGGAGAAATGAAAAACCTAACCAGGCATCTAAGGGTTGGGTCCCCAGGGATGGCCCATGAAACACAATCCATTTTTTTTTATTCAAACTGTGAATTACTTAGAGAACAATTTGCTAACAAAGTAAACCTTTTCTCTTTTGTACAAGTGACTTCTTCTGAGTCCTTGAGAGAGGAAGAGTGAGAACCTCAGGTCTCCTTTCCCACTGGTACCAGGATAATTCCCATGGGATCTCACTGTTCGGGCCTCTGCCTGGGAGCATAGGAGCCTGGAGCAGGCATATCCCCAAAGCTCCCCGCCTGAGCCCAGTCAGCCACACAGCAGAGAGAAGCGTGCTCCTACCATAGAGGGTTTGCTGCTGCACAGAGACTAACTGCTGTCAGTAACCTCAGGAGCAAGCCCCAGGCCTGAGCCACAGTCAGTGCAGACACCAGCACTAAAGACCCTAAATGCCTGAGGGGTGTCACCCTGGACCCTGCTTGCTGAGGGTCCCTCTGTCCCTTCTGCCCTCAGCACCCTCTCTCTGCCTTGGGCAGGCCGACTGCTCAGCCCAGCAGTGGATGCCAGTGGCCCCCTCAGTTCCAGCCCTTGGGATCCACTTACCAAACAAGTCCAGACCGACACCTCCCAGGGCCCACCTCCATGCCAGGCGAAGACACAGATGCATTCACATAGCACACTAAGCGAAGGGACGGCCCAGCCACCAAGGGGGCTGAGGAGTCCCGTTGCAGGCAGCAGGGTACCGCAGGGTGGTGATGGGAATGCCCAATCCCACAAACCACCAGGCAGGGACTGGTATATGCTGGGCTTTATTGTCCATCAGGGGGTCCACACAGGCCTGGCACATCCTGTATTAAAGGAGCCCCCTCGAGGCCTCAGAGTAGAGTGACTTCCTGTTTCACTGGTCAAACACAGCAGGCTCTCCCTAAGCAGGGTCACTTGCTGCCCCCAGCCCACATGCCACTGGGGTCCTCCCTGCCTAGTTGGCGAGCAAGTCCTGTCCTGGGAGGACTAAATGGCTCCCCTCTGCTCCAAGGGCACCCCGCAGTGTCCCTTTGTAGCCACCACCAGCAGCCTGGCCAGGCCAAACTGAGCACAGCTGTTTCCTCTCCAGACAATTTTGATTTCACCTCCCAGCTCCTACCTTCAAAGTACAGGCAGGGCTGAAGGGGGCGGCTCCTGGAGGCAGTGTTTGCCTCTGGAAAAGTGGCTGACTCTGGGTGGGGCCTGGCCTGGCCTCCACAGACAGGCTTTGGGCTGGTTGTTTACAGGGGGGGGGGTGGACCCAAACAGACATGCTCTGAAGGTGAGACACAAACCTCCAGGTCCAGCCAGCCAGGACCCACTGGGAGGGAGACTGGGTTCTGGCAAATGAGTCAGGTACAAAACCCAGCTGCTCCCTAAGAAGCCAGATCGGCCTCCACCCCAAAGATGAGCAGCCTGAGAAGGTGTTGCTCTCCCCCATGCCCTCTGAGACAGACCTTCCTCCAGGCAGGAGGCGGGTTCTTGGCCCGACCCTGTACAGAACACCAGCCACGCCAAAGGGCACACTGGCAGACTCTCTCCCGACATGGAGACACGTCAGGACAGGTAAGGTGGATGCACGATGTGAGCTGGGGGTGGGGCAACCCATTTGCCAGGAGGCAGTGGGGGTGATGGGAAAGCCAGGGGCAGGAGCAGACCTCCCAGAGGTCCCCATCCTCTGGCATGCTGGCCCTCAGCCACACTTCCCAACCAGCAAAAGAACCTGGGCTTACTGAGTCACATCATGGGGTCCAGGAGTTTACTAGACAGGTCGGGCACCAGCTCGATGTGTGTCAAGTTCCACACCCACCTCGGGACTCTTGCCAGAGGTGTCTGCTCACCCCGCCCGACTGTTATAACTACTACTTTTCTAAGTACTGAGGGGACTCAGTGAACTGCCCCTCAGCAGAAGGATAAGCATCGCCATTCATTCCCTCATTAGATTGAGACCATGGGGAGAGACACAGGCCCTGGGCAGGGAGCCCAGGACAGAAGCGAAGCTTCATCCAGGTATAGCTGGGTCTCAGACTGAGCACCATGTGTCCTGGTTGGCCTCACTTCTCCAGGAGCAAAGCCTTCTGTCAGCTAGAACAGGGAGTCTGTGCCCTGCCCAAGGGCCCCTCCCAACTAGTAAAATCCCTCATCCTCAGCACAGCCCCATAGGGCTGAAGGACCTGCGGTGGGTCCCTCCCAGATGCTCCCGCCCTGGTATCTCTCTGTCCAGTTCTGGGAGCAATAGGATCCCTAACCAGACCTTGAGAAAGTTGCTCCCACTGGGATTCCCAGGGCCACTACGACCCCATGAATGAGCAGGGTTGGAGTACCTATGTGGCTGTGTACAGGCGCATGCGCGGCAGGCCTCAGGTAACCCCAGAGCATTCAGTTTGAGAATCTGCAGACCTATAGACCAAGGGCAGAGGGAGCCACAGGGAGGATCAAGGAAGCAGGGTCACTCCTACAGTCGGCCGCTCCCAGTTTCTAAATGAGGAAACAGACTCCAGAGGTTGCTTGGTGACTGCCCTCCTAGTTACTCAAGCAAACCTCCACCTGCTTGGGTGCAAGGGACAGCACTAGCATTTAGAGTCATTTGTGCGCTGGCAGAGACCGAGGCCAGAGGACCCTCACTCTGCTCCCTCCTGCCTGTGTGGCTGCTCCCGCTGCCAACGGCTTCCACGCGCTGGTCCCCAAACAACGCTGGGGATTCCCGGAGGCCTGTCCCACGGGGTCAGAGCGACCCCTGGCCCGGGCTGGCGGAAGTGCAGGCGACCCCTGAAGGCCGGGGAGCTCTGCGCCGGGGCAGCTCTACCCTGCTTGGGGTCAGCTTCCCTGCACTAGGAACCTAGAGGTGCTTGGCGCCGGCCAGGAGCCGACCCGGACGAAGCTACACCCGGATAAGCCAGAAGCCGAAGCCCCAGAGCACGTGTTAAGCGAGAAAGGGGAACCCAGACCTAAAAGGACACCGCGCCCTCTCTGCGGGCAGCGGCCACGAAGGGGTTGTTTCTGTCTTTTCCAAACTGCCTATAAAGAATATATTTAGTCATCCCAATAATAAAACAACTTTGCGGGGGAGTGTTTTGCTCTACGTCGCTGGAAAAAGCGCGTACCTCCTAGGGACAGCGGCCCGCACTTGCCCGCACAAAGGCGTCCCGGAGGGCCCCGACCACGCGCGTGCGCACTGCGGCGGCTCTTGGGGGTGCTAATGGAAAGCAATACTTTGCCGGCAGCGCCCCCTGCCTTCCATATGTCATTGTGTACCTGCCTTGTGAGCTCTTGGCTCTAGCCGTACTACAGACCACTTAGTGGTTGGGTCGCCTGTGGGCAAAGTCACGTGTGGGCCCTGAGTCTTGGAGGCAGGCAGGCTCGTCACACCCGTCTTATCCTCAAAACCCAGAGACCCTCTTTCCAGAAGGGGAGGCTCTTTTTCCTAGAAAACTGGCTTTGGGGCAAACTAAGTCACAACAGAATCTTAAAACCGGAGGTGGGGAAAAGGAATCTCACAGAGGGTGGTGACACTTTCTGGCTGTCTCTACTGTATACAAAACCTTGACCCGAAATCTCACACTGACTGACTGTGGGTTTAAAGGTGTGACAAGAGCTCATCCCTGCCAGTGCCCACTAGCTGGAGACTCAGGCTCTCCGAGCACCACCTTCACAAACCACTAAAGCCAGGAAGGACCAGAATATACTGGCCTGCTTAGTTGTAAGGCCCGTGGCATGCTAGAGGCCCAGGGTTTTGATAGTCATGACACACAGACCACCATAGGGATAGAGGACAGGCAGAATCCTGGACTCTACTGCTACTCATTAAAAGCATGATTTGTGTGTTGTTCTGGGACAGTCAGGCATTCGCTTTAAAAAAAAAAAAGTGATTTTCCTTTGGGCCTGCAGATGCCCAATAGTTAACTAAAAGAACAAAGCTTGACCTTTGTTTTGAATCCTTTGTTAAATTGAGTCAAATCCCTTCACAACTCCGCATGTGGGTGTATTGTACATTTAGGGAGTATCTGTCCAGAAGCTGGACAGCCACATTTGATTAGCCCTGAATTTACACAGTCTTATCCCCTCTTCAGGACTGAGGAACCAAGATAAGGTGTCTGTGCCCAGAAGTCTCCAGCCATTGTGATCACCAAGATTCCAGTAAGAGAAGCCCACATGACTGAAACCATGACTATCACTTCCTGGGACTGGAACTGCCCCTCTCACCATGAAGACTTCAAAGCTGCAGAAACCAGTACTGAGATCACAATCAACTAGACCCCAGCCCACCAGGTAATGCTTAACTGGCCCCTGGCATTTGTACATGGAGCACTTTGATCCTTTCATCAGACTGTGCCCCACCACCTGCTCAAGCCAGAGTTTTTTGTTTTGTTTTGTTTTTTTGGTACCAGGAATCAAACTCATGACCTCAAGCTTGCTGGGCAAGCGCTTATGCCTCTGAGCTACATCACCAGCCCGGAGAGTTTTCTACTTTTCTTACTCTTCTTTGTTAAGGGCAAGCCAAGCCTGGCCTGTGTCAGCTCTCCAAGCTAGAGCTTACAATTTTAATTTTAATTTTAATTAAATTTTAATTTTCATCGTGGAAATTTGTTGATTTCCATGATTACTAAAAGCAAAGACACATGCTACCTGCGGACAGTCTCTGATTCCTAGCACCACCACCCCAAAGAAAAAATACTGGCCTAAATAGGCTCCCACTTTTCAAAACTACAGACTGACACGGATTTGCATGAAGTCATCCAGTTCCTCAGAGGCAAGAGCTAAACTGAAGCTGCCAGCCGACTTTCATAGTTGCTGGCTTCCTATCCCAACTTATGTGTTCCTCCCTTCTCTGGGCCTCTCTAGCTGTGCATTCTAGCTCAAACACCCTCCGTGGACCTTCGATGATGCTAGGATGCCCGGAGCAGAAGTAGCCTTTGTTTCCGTGAAGCTGTGTCCTGATGAAGAGAAGAACTGGCCCCTCACTTCCTTGGTCCTCAGTTCTTTGTGCCCTTGATAAAAGAATTCAATTAAGCCGCACAGAGATTTGGTTCTGTTATTCCTAGAAGCTGACAAGGCCTTCCCCTGTGACCGAGAAGGTGTGAGGCATGGGTAGCAGGAACCACCTCTACGGTGTCTTGTCTCTGCAGTCAGAAAGCAAATGTATTCTTGAAAGCTAAGGGCTCGAGCCATGCCTCTTACCAGCGTGACTGTAGTCCCGGGCTGCAACAAGGACAATGTTAGAGCGGGCTGTAGAAAACGTGCCCACCCTTGTCACCTGACTTTTGAGTGCTGCGGTTTTCTCCGAGTAGGCCCCAGGCGGAACATGGTTTTGGCTATCAGCCATACAAGCAGTAAAAACAGTGAAGAGAATGAACAATAAATTGCAGATGTTACAGGGGAAAAAAGTAAAAAGAAAATCAAAGAAGAGAAAGAAAAAGGTCTTCCAATTCCACTAAAGAAGACTTTTCTAAACAAAAATAACAGAAGAACAAATCAAAAAAGAAAAAAAAAGGAAACATCACAAAAAAGAAGAAAAACACAAAAAGCATTCTACCTCCAAATCATCCTAAATTCACAAAAAAGTAGCTGAGACTTGGCCTAGGTCATTATATCTAAATTCTCATCTTTAAAAATTACCTTCCTTGCATCTTGCTATATAATCATGCTTTGCAATAAACCCCAGCCTTCTCCACATAGACGTTTTTTATAAGTGGGACCATTATCTCTCTGGCTATATGTGTTACATCTTGTTACTTGATAGCCAAGCCCCAAGTATGGATATTTGTACATACAAAACACATTATTTTTGGTACTCATATCCCTGTTTGGCTAGTGTCATTGCTTCATGTTGATTGTGACTTTTATATATTCAACATAAGTACGCTACCTAGCAGTTAATGAGCACTCCAAAATCAAGTGAACAATTTGCTATTGACAAAAAAACCAAATAATTTTATATACTGTGGTGTAGTATGTATAGTTCCGGGTGTAGGGACACACACCTGTAATCCCAGCATTCAGGGGGCTGAGGCAGGATTGCCATGAGTTTAAGGCCAGCTTGGTCGGCACAGTGAGTTTAAGACCAGCTTAAACTACATAGCAATAAAGGAAACAGACACTGCAATACCAAAAAAAAAAAAAAAAAAAAAAAAAACTACATAGCAAGACTCCGTCTCAAAACACAAAAGCAAAAAATGTATAGTGAAGCTCTTCACTCTAGTTTTTAAATCTCTACGGTTCTTTTTAAATATTATATAGGAGATAAAGCTGTTTTACTGGGCTTGAGTAGTACTTTTTAAATGAATGGTATCTGCAGGAAGATAGTAATAAAAATATAACAAAGTTTCATTCCTTCATGAAATGCAGTGTTTCCAGTAAAACAGCTGATTCTGTGCAAACTGAGCTCATGATGTTATGAAAATCAAAAAATGAAGTCGAAAACCAAAAAGAAGAAGCAAGGAGACCTTTTACTGGAAATAAGAAGAAGAAAAAAGGTTCTAGTCTCCAGGAAGGAAGCCCCAACAGTGGAAATTCCACATGATCCATTGGTCCAGAACAGTTTATGTATCAGTGGAGCACAGGAATTGCTGCATTGTTTAGCAGCCGCATATCACAGGTGGCTCTGTGAATTTAAAATGACCAGCTGGAAGGCTGGTCCCTAACCTAGTTACTCAGCAGGTAAGGTTTAAAGGAAAGTTGGATTTTAGAGGGGGGAAAAATGGTTAGCTTTGCATTTTAAATTCCTCAAAATTCAGGAGATTGGTATGCAGGGGCTGCGACTCCCATTAATAAAGAGTGAGCTGCATCTCATGTTGCCCAAGGAAGCTCATTCTTGGTCCAAAATCCTAGTCTGCTGTCTCTTACTAATATAGCTGATCACCCAGCTCTATCTCAGGCCCCTTCTCTAGCCAGCTGCCTTGCTCATAAGCAAGCTAAACTATTTTTTACCTGAGTATGTTTTTTTTTGTAACTTTCCTGCCCCTTTAGGGATGGAGGGGAACCCTAAATTTGTCCCTACATTGCCCTCACCCAAGGTCTTATCTTTAGTTATCATCTGCTCTGCCCTTGTGAGGCAAGTTATAAAAAATTGTATTAGCTCAGATATTGCATGAACAATTTGAAGGAATAGACTGAGGCAAAGGAGAGAAAAGTCTCATTTGCAAGTTAATCAAAATAAAGGCTAGGGAGATAATGAAAGGCCTTGGAGCCCTGTGCATGCACAGAATAGTGGAAGGAGTCTTGAGATGCTTTTTAAAGCGGTTTTCCTAAAGGGATTAAACTGCTTTTGTGAATTTATTCTTCATTTCAGTGGCTCCCCACTGGTGTTTTTAAGAATCCCTCCTCCATGTTAGAAACAAATTGAAATGTTTCTAAACATACCGGGGCATCTCAGTCATGCTCCTGTGGCTAAAGTTGCTGCCCCAGCCCACCCTAAACCCCAAGCCCCTGAGGTACCTGGAGGACCTCCTACCTCCCTCAGAGGCCTTCTCCTACCTGACCAGGACTCTGGCGCCCCACCACTCACCAAGTTAATGACCAAAGACAGTCCCTGCTTCCTCAGCTTTAGTTCCCCAACCTGTAAACAGGGTAACAGTACCTGTGATAAGACTTAAATGTATTTGGAGTAGGGCCTGGCACAAGGCATTTAATAAATGCTGTTTCTTTGAATTACTGCCTATCCTCAGGGTCAACCAGGTGGTACTCACTAAACATACTTTTTAATAAGTATACATACAGAAAGGCCCCAAAGGTAGGACTTAAAGATATTTATGTGATAAAGGCAAAGACAATTTAAGGGAGGGGAACAGGGACTGAAGGTGAATCATATGTGGCCTACACACGCAGAATCACACTTCATGGCTCTTGATAGGACACAGGGCCAGAAAGTGGTGGCACAGCATGACCTGATGGTGGAGTTTTCCCCCTGATGTCCAAAGGCCATCCATCAGATATTTGCTCAGGACCAAATGAAGTCAGTGGTTTTGACAAAGGTGGACTTCAGGTCCTGAAAATAACTAGGCCATTGTTATCATTTTAGCCCACACATCAGTAGTGCTATCTACACCAAAGCTAGCAGGAGACCAAGAATCTATTGCTCCACACTGTGGCTTACACAGTAAATCATTTTTAAATTTAAATTGGACAAAAAGCAAGTAAGGTAAAGCAAGTGAGGCTGTAGGTGTCTTCAGGCTCCCCCTCAGCTTCCGTAGTACCCTTGAAATTCACCCAAGTCGTTGCTACGCCACACACAGTTCCTTCTTGCTGCAGGTTCTTCCTCATGATGTTTTGCCCTCCTTTAGCTGTTCGCCTGTCACGGATATTGTGAATGTTGCCTGCTTGGGCTACGGTGAATAATCCTGTGATGACCAATTGCAAACAGATTTTTGTGTGGACACAAGACTTCGTTTTCCTGGAATAAAATCTCAGGAATGCAATTCCTAGTCATATATTAAGTGTACGTTTATTTTTTTTTCTTTAAGAAATATACTTTCTATGATGGCTTTATCATTTTACAATCCCATCAAAAACAAATGATAGTTCCAGTTCCTTGGCATTCTCACCAGCATTCAGTAATGCCACTGATTTGTGTTTTAGCCTTTCCAGGGGCTGTGTGGTTAATTTGCATTGGGTCTTAATCTGCATTTTGTTAATGGTTAATCATGTTGCACATCTTTTCATTACTTGTCAAATATCTTCTTTGGTTAAAATGTATCTTAATGTCTTTTGCCCATTTCCTAATTGGATTATGACTATTTTTGCTAAAGATTTTTGACAGTTCATTTGTGATACCGAAGATTAAACAGAGGGCCTTCACAGTAAGCTCCTTGTCCAGCCTTATTTTTTTGTTTTTGTTTTTGTTTGTGATTCCAAGTCTTGCTAAGCTGCCAAGGTGAGACTCAAACCTCCTACCTCAAAGAACTGAGATGACAGGGATGTGCCAACATGCCTAGCTTGTTGCCAGTTCTTTATACACTCTAGATGCAAGACTGTGTCAGGTCTTGGTTTCAGCACTAAATAATCATCAAAGAAAAATTCCATGCTTGATCATAAATAGAACGGTGCTGAAATAGTCAAGTATTCGTTAACTTTCTGGAATGTCATGACTCATCCCAAAACAATTACGTTGACATCTACACTGAAGGAGATCATGGCAGAACTGCTAGGGCCTTAAATCAAGGCAGCAGCAGCAAACTGTGCTGCTAGGGATTACATTTGTTGATTTCATATACTCGCATCACAAGCACCAGTTTAAGCCAGGTGTGATGGTACACACCTATATTCCCAGCCACTGGGAAGGCTCCAGGCAACTTTTTAAAAATCCAGTTATAGTTAAGAATGTTATATGTGAAGCAATAAAACAGTGAGTGTTGTTAAATCTTGGGGGGAGAAAAAGAAAAAAATACCATGTGGGAATATATGAACATAAGCTTTATTTAAAGAGCCAAAAACCTGAAACAAGCTAAGTGGTCCCCTAATGTGAGACGAAATTACAGTATGTCCATATACAATAAAACCTTGGTTTGTGAGCATAATTCATTCCAGAAACATGCTCATACTCCAAAGCACTTTCAAAGCAAATTTCCCCATAATGGAAACACACGATTCACTCCACAACCCAAAAATATATAAAATGATTACAATACAGTAATATAGTGCAAAATAATAAAAAAAATATAAAATATAAAGTAAATTAAACAAATTAACCTGCACTTACCTGTGAAAAGCTTTGTGGCTGGTGTAAGGGAGATAAGAGAGGAGGGTTACTGTGTAAAACAACTTTAACTTATTTATTCGCTCATGAAATCTTTCTCTTTCTGTGCAACTTTAACAAGGAACCTATCCAATGACACTTGTGCCTCCTTTTGAGGATTTTACAGAAATGTGATACCGTATTATGGTTAAACAGATTCATCGCTCACACTGCTACAGCCTTATTCAAGTGATAGTTTTCTACAAAACTTTGCACTATTTCTCACATTTTACGTATCTCCCTAATCTCATTTGAAGTGAGGGATTCTTCCACCTTTCTCTCCTCCGCTGCAGATGAGATCTTCTCCATAGCCTCTTGCTGGTGGGAAACAATCCCACAGTGAAGGAGGGAGAGAACCATTGGCTCAGTTGTGATCACACGACATTCGATGTCAATACTACTCATTGTAAGACATCATTTGTTTATCAAGTTAAAAATTATTAGAAATGTTTGTTCATCTTACAAAATACAGAGCAAGTTACTCACAATCCAAGGTTTTACTGTACCATGAAATATAATCACTTAAGAATGACATAAACTGGTTGGTTGGTAGGCTAGCTGGCCAGCTGGCTGGCTGGTTGACTGGTTGGTTGGTTGGTTGGTTGGTTGGTTGGTTGGTAGGTTGGTTTGGGTACTGAGAACTGAACCCCTTCAGGGCCTTCACACTGAGCTGTATTCCCGTAAGTTTGAGACAGTGTCTTGCTAAATTGCAGTCCTCTTCCCTTGACCTCCCCCGAAGTGCTAGGAATAAAGGCATGGACCACTAGGCCCCGCTAAACTCATGCTCTTGGAAAACACAAGGATTAAAGCAAAGTAAGAACATTCTCAAAGAGCTTAAAGACGTTAGTTAGGTAAGACAACTGACAAGACTACAGTAAGAGTACACTGATCAGAAATTGGACATTTTAACCATAAGCTTTATTTTAAACTTAAAGAAATGTTAAAAATAAATGTTTTGCTTTACAAATTATAATTAAGCACTTAAAACAATTTAGGAACACATTTAAAATAAATACTGGTGTTAGCCAATATAATGTTTATTTAACACTACTATTTTATATATGCTTAACCATTAATGATTCCTCAATGATTACAATGATTCAATATATAAGGTTTAGGCAAGTCTTTTACATATCTCAGATAACTTTTTCAAATACAAAACATTTATACCAGCAAAGAAATTATAAAAAAGTATGTCAATTATACTGAAGGGCTTGATTTGAAGGCTATTTATATACAGACAGGAGCATTTCACCTTAGAAAATACATACACAGTCACAAATTTAACCAAATACAGAACCCATGCATTCTTTTTTTTTTAACTTTGCTACCGCTTGTGCTTGTCCTTTTTTTTTTTGGTACCAGGAATTAAACTCAGGACCTTGTACTTGCCAGGCAGGCACTTGTGCCACTGAGCTGTATCCCCAGCCTCCCACCCACTCTCAGTTATGTTACACAGCCAACTACATGTTCATAAATGTTACTGTATTGCTAATCAACTGAAAAAAAATACATGCATTATTTTAAAAGCCTTTGAAGACATGTGGGGGTTAAATGTGCTCACTTTCAGAGCAGAGCTTTTCATAGGACACCTCTGTCCAGCCAGTTCCCAGGGACCAATGAACTGTTCCTACCCTCAGAAAGACAGGATGGTCTTGTTAATGATTTCCACAGCCTCCTGGATCTCATCCTCCTTGATCACAAGTGGAGGGGCCAACCTGATAATATGGCCATGGGTGGGCTTAGCCAGAAGCCCGTTATCTCGAAGCCGTAGGCACACCTTCCAAGCATCATAATCTGTAGAAAAAATGGACATACTTGTGTGCTCATTAAAAATTAATGTTTAAATATCCCCTTGCCATGGGCATGGACCAAGTGCAGACTTGCAAAAAAAGACAATTCCCAGGACGTGCTCAAGCAAGGAAGCTCTGAACTACAAGCTAGTTTTGCTTTTTTTTTTTTTTCCTAGTGCTAAAGAATTACACAGGGCCTTTGTCGTGCTAGGCAAGCACTCCTACTAAGCTACATCAGCCCTGTTCTACTTCTTTAAGATGAAGTTAATCCTGACTTTTCAGCAAGCATAAATGTAACTAGGTTTGAACGGCACATTTAGACTTAGTCATGCTGTTTGCTTTTTCATAAATAAAAGACCAAGCAAAATATACATTTGCTAAGACAGCTGTGTTACCCGCTAAGTTTTCCTTAAGTATCCAAACTACTTGGGACCAGCAGTATTTTAGACATAGGAATCCATACATATACACAATGAGGTATCTGGGGGGAGGGAGCTAAACACTATATGTTTCATATACTTTATACACAAAGCCTAAAGGTAATTTCATACAATATTTTTAGTGCACCACATTTTTGATTATGACCTGTCACACAAAGTTAAGGGTTTAATTTTCCATTTCTGATGTTGTGCTGGACTCAAGAAATTTCAGATTTTGGACAATTGCAGATTTTTCAGTTTAGGGATGCTTAACTGTTAATTACATAAGGAACTAAAGCTAATGTAACTAATGCAAAAGAACTTGGGTATGACACAGAAAACTGACACAGAATAAGCAATGTGCAAAACCCAAATGTAGTGAAACTACCTTCCTGAAATAGACATGCTCCCTGAGCCTGTGAGACTCACACTGGTTCTCAACTCCTGCCTCACATCGGAATCACCAAAGGAGCCACTGCAGATGTCTGTGCCCCACCCCACCCCACCATCTCAGAATCTCTGGGGTGAGGCCAGGCTTTGATTCCTTTTCAGAAAGCTCCCAAAGTGATTCTGAAGTGCAGCCAAGGCTGGAATCACTGCTTTAAAAGGAAGAATTACCACAAGAAAAATCCAGCAAGAAGCCCTTGAGGGTGATAAACGATGCACTGAAACATCAAACCCCCCACTCAGGGACAGTCAGCGTTATTTTTACTACCAACACCACCATCGTTATTCTCACGATTACTACTTCTCATATGACCTTGGCTGATACGTAAAGGATTTGAGGGAGGGTGGAGAGGACAGCAAAGAAACTGCCAAAGACAGTGTTCTGTCCAGACAAAGAGAAAATAAGTCAGACCCTCCAAGCACTGTATGACCAATTAAGGGCAGAAAAGCAAATGTCTCAGAGGAACAGAAACAGGTTAAGCTGGTTACATGTGGTATCGTGTTGGAAAGAGCCACATTTTTCAGTATCACTAATACATTTACAAATCAGATAATAAACACTCTGTCTAAAACATTTGGTCAACCGGCCAATCAACAGTTTCAGAGGACACTCACCCACCACCACCAAAGTATTGAAAGTACTCTTCCTCTCCTTTAACTTCAGGTAAAAAGTGTTATCTACATACCTCTGGTTTCTCTAATAACAATAGCATTTAACAATCCTTTTCCTCTAACAGTAGTAACAATATCAGAGGGCAACTTCATGAGTTCGTTTCTCAAGATAGTACCCATTTTCTCTGCATTTGCAGCAAGGTTTTCTTCATCCAAAACCTATGTTTTGAGAAAAATTACATGTTAAGATGGCCTTTTTTTAGGTTGGGATATAGCTCATCAGCACAAGTGTCTGCTTGTCAAGCCCAAGGTCCTGAGTTCAACTCCCAGTAACCCTCTCCAAAAAAGATTGTCCTTTTCTGGTTGTTCCTTGGAGGTCAACACAGACTAAAGACAAAGGACAAACACTGTTAAACACCAGAGTAACTTAGCTTTCATTTGTTGTACAAGGCCTATATTAGTTTAATCTCTAATTAAACAGATATATCATTCTCAGAGCCTTGCTTTAGTCACAAATCTACTGCCAATCTGTCTTCATGACAAAATAAAATTTGTTTATTACAATTTATGATAAACTGTCATTATCTGAACACATCAATGGACTAAATGTAGTTTAAACTTTAAACTACAGAAGTTCCTTTTTTTTCTCTAAAATGTCCATCCAAAGATTATTTAATTTTAAGCCTTAAATCTAAAAGCATTCAAGAGCCAAGGATATAGCTCAACAGCACCAAGTGCCTGCCTGGCAAGCACATGGTCCTGAGTTCAAATCCTAGAACCAAAGTAAATAAATAAATAAATAAAGCATTCAATATCCATTTATTTAGTACTTTCAAATTTTATATATACCTACTTTGTTGTTGTTGCAATACTGGGGGTCAAGTCAGGACCTTGCTCATGCCAGGCAAATGCTCCACCACAGAGCTAACATCCCCAGTCCCTTTTTTTCTTTGTTTTTGTTGTTTTGAGACAGGGTCTCACTAAGTTGCCCAACTGGCCTCCAAACTTGCAGTCCTCCTGCCACAGCCTCCAAATTATAGACATGCCTGAGCACATCCTGCTTATGATTTTTATTTATTCATGGTGCTGGGGATCAAACCCAGTACCTCGGGCATCTAAGCCCTCACTCTCCTGTTGAGCCAGACACTCCAGCCCTCAGGATCAAGCTAAGGTTTCTAAACCCCAGGTGACTGCAAACTCAGGAAGCCCAGGAAAAAAGCCCAGTCTACTAGACAAGGCTGCGGTTAGATTTCTTTGTGAGAAATACCTTGCTCATAAAATCTTGCCTCTTACATATTCTCTTAAACTCAGCAGTCTTATTAAATTTCTCGTTTTAGGCTCAAATGAAAAACCACCCGAATATTACTTAAAGAAGTAGATACCATTAGGCTGTACCAATTCTTACCTCAAGGGCTGCAATAGCCACGCGACAGCCCAGGGGATTCCCACCGTATGTTGACCCATGTTCCCCTGGTTTAATGGTCAGCATTATGTCATCATCACATAGCACTGCAGACACCTGAAACAGAATTTTCCATATTGTTTCTCAAGCTAAGTATTCCTATTCTTGGCACATCAGGAACATAAATATTTATATAAAGCTGATATTAAATTTATATCAAGCTTCAAAAAATGTCACCTATCAGTAATAACCCCAGTAATACCCTAACACAACAAGAATACATTAGGCGCACTTCAATGGAATAGAACAATATAATTTTGGAACTAAGAGAGAAAAGCTATTTCTGCAATAATATAATTTATAATCCTTTCCAACTTCAAGATGAAATGCTTTGTCTAATAGCTTAGAAAATATAGATGAGCATCCTCTTCAACAAGACAGTTTATTCTAGTCAGCAGAGGCATCCATCCTTCAGGCCCCTTTAATCCAGCCCCGATTATTAACTCTGGCTGGCAGACCCAAGAAAAGAACCATAAGAAAGCATTAATGTTTTCAATCCCTACGTCTATCAGTCACAGCTCTAAGTGGTTAGGAATACCATGTTTCTAAGCCCTGAAAAGAAGGACACAGGTACTTACAGCAGTACTCTACAGCTAAGACGTTCCAATCCTAATCACAGGCCATAGGAAATTCCAAAGCATACTCCAGCTTTTCCATCAAAATTAACTGAGTCACATAACTGAAACCTTAAATATTTTTATTGCAGATATTCCAGGAGGCCACAGCACATTTGGTAAAAATCAAACCATGTGAAAGACATTTTTCATATAATCACTGGGTGTGAAATATTTTAGAAGTATGTTTCAGGACAGCCAGGAATGGAAAGAAGGGCTGAACATTAAACTTACAGGGTATAAGCCTCCAGAAAGGGCCTTTCCGAGAAGCACTATGTCAGGTCTAACATTTTCATGATCAACAGCCAACCATTTACCAGTTCTGGCCAATCCTGTCTGTATTTCATCAGCAATAAACAGGACCTATTGGGAAACAACACAATGCTGTTATTTTCATTTCCAAAAGGAAAACAGCAATTGGTACATTACTTCCCCATCCCCACAAGGTGTAGTTTTGTCATGCCCTCTCTCATGAAAATTTTTAAACATCCACATAATTTTAAGGACATCTTACAAAAATCCTGTAAACACACCAACTGTTTCCTGTGTCAGGCCACTTCCTCCTCAGGGCCCCATCCCCTGCTCCACAGAAGTAGAAAGGCGTTTATATAAATGTGAGGGGTTCGTAGCACTTTTCTGGCTATAGCTACCTTCTGGGATAAGTTAATTCATAAGCTAATTCTGGGATAAGTTAGTTACCCCATAAACATTCACCAACTATTCTATATGACAGGAATTATCAATGACAAAATTCACCAGGATTAGCCTTACTGGGAGGGAGAAGAGAGGAGTCATAACTTGTGCAAAGAGGGTCAGCGCCGGGATTGTGAGGGATTAAGAACGCCATGACCCTACAGGAGAGAGGAGGGAAACGCCATGGGGCCAGAAGGTCCCCGGCTCCACTCACAGCCCAGGGTCTGGCCAGTGTTCCAGGGACTAAACGGCTAGATTCCCACGCAGGTTTCTAAGCACTAGAGAGCTCATGAGCTCTAGGAATGATGTCTACCTTTAAAGGAAAGGTGATTTAGTCTGCACTCATCCCATGAGCAGAATTCAAGAAGATGGAGGAAGTCAGGCCTGCTGGGCTTCATCACAAACAGTTAAGATAAGCTGAGTATAGTGGCACAAGCCTCAGGAGGTTGAGGCAGGAGGACCACCATAAATTCAAAGCCAGCCTGAGCTACCTGGTGAGTTCAAGGTTAGCCTGAACTATATATCAAGACCCTGTCTGAAAAATAAAAAAGAGTTAAACCGGACGTGGTGGTGCACACCCGTAATCCTAGCACTCAGGAGGCTGAGATAAGAGGATTGCCTCCAGCTCAAGGCCAGACTAGACTACAGTGTGAGATACTATCTCAAAAAAAATAAAACAGTTAAAGTGAATAACCTCATGCCTCGTGCAGAGTTCTCGAACTCCCACGAGGTACCCTGGATCTGGAACAACAACACCTGCTTCGCCCTGAATTGGTTCTACCATGAAGGCAGCAACATTTGGATCTTGAAGAGCACGCTACAAAAGAAACAAGTAAGTCTTAGTAACTTCCCTTCTACTTTATTTGGAAATCTGAAATCATACATTGAATATTTTTCTGTTAAGTACACAAATCAAATGTTTACGCTAACATATTGTACTTCATAATTTTTTTTCATTTTAAAGAGAAAACAACAAAAACAAAATAACAAAAACAAAACACAAAAACTATAAAAATAATACAGAATCGCAAAACAAGATGATAGGAAATCAACAATGGTTGTATTACTGTCATCTGCAAAAGAAAGGGAGGGAAATATACATATATATATATAAGATAGCTAAGATAATTATACACTAATTTCTATTGGTTCGTTGAAAGAAACAGTTAATGTTTAATTGTTTCATCAATCTTGCAAACCTACATCTGATAATCTAAGCTACTTCACAAATTTAACACCTGTCACTGACATTCAGTTCCTGGAAACTCCAAATAATTCAGGCTAAAATAACACAATCTGCCAGGCATGGTAGTGCATGCCTGTAATCCTGGCACTCTGGGAGGCTAAGGCAAAAGGATCACAAGTTCAAGCCCAGCCTGGGCACCTTAATGACACCTTGTCTCAGAATAAAAAAAAAAATTTTAAAGGGTTGGCAATATAGTTCAGCACAAAGGCCCTGGATTCAATCCCTAGTACCAAAAAAAACAAAAACAAAAAACCACTAGCCTACATTTTTCTAATACATGAATGTAGCATTAAATGAAACCTAAAGGAAATAGCCTCTTAAATCATTTTAAAGGTTTTTTTATAAAAATAGTCCTATGGGGTTAGGGATATAACTCAATGCTAAGTGAACTTGCCTAGCAAGCACATGACTGAGTTAAATCCACAGCACTGCAAAAAAAGAAAAAAAAGGAGGAGGAGGAGCCTCCTTTTTTTGGCCTAACTTAAATAAGGTAATTTTTCATTACAGTCACATAATTTTTTATTATTGTTGTTTTCTGTAGTGCTAAGGATTGAACCCAGGGCCTCAAAAATGTTAAATAAATGTTCCATCAGTGAGCTCCATCCTCACCTCTCAGATTACATTTTTAATTCACATACTCAACAGGAAGTAATTCATTCAAAACAGTTTCTATTTACTATGAGCTAAACACCATGATACCACTGAAGTACCTCAAGTGCAGGCAGATCATTATATGGGATGATTTCAAAACCTGGCATGAAAGGTCCAAACCCTTCATAACTGGTTGGGTCTGTGGAACTGGAGATGGCAGACAATGTTCTACCCCAAAAGTTTCCAGCTAGAAAGGAGAAACAGTGATTATTCCAAAGAAATTCATAAATTTAATAAGCACTATCCCCCAAAATACCTTGGGAAGCTAAAAATTAAAACAAGAGTTTGCTTTAGTGGGCCATCCAGTGAGTTTTCAATTACTTAAACCTGATACTATATACCATGGCACCCCTGATAGAAACACCAGGCCTGCAGGCCTGACCCTGCAATTATTATTTTAGGTTCTTCTCTACTGCACTCCAACAGTTGTATACATCCCCGTGGACAGACACTTCCTTTTCTTAGAATCATCCCAAGCCAACACCAAACTCTAACAGTTGAGACACTTAGTCCCTGCTTCCCAGAGAAAGTGCATTCAGGATAGTGATATAAGAAAGAAATATTCTTCGTGGAGAATTAGCAATTTTCCTGTTAAAAATCCAATACTGCAGGCTAACTACTAAATGCCTTTTTAATTTCATTTACAGAAAAGACCCTCAGGCACTCCAAACATTTCCCGTTTTGTCTTGATAGTACAACCCTTTGTGTTAAATGGCAGATATCCATCTCTCTTCAGGGACGGTTTTTATCCATAAATAAAAGTAACTGGGTACTCCTAGGTGTTGGGCACTACTCAACAAGTAGGGAAGAATGCTGATCACATCTTGCAAGCTCCTTGCCTTCAAGGAGTTTCCTTCCTAGTAGGGAAAAACACTGTAACATAAACCAGAAAAGCTAATAAACAACACAATCTCAGGCAGGGTCCAATTCAAGAAGCAACAAAGCACAATCTCACAGAAGACAGGGATTTGCCTGTAGTAAGAATGCTTTTGTATCTTCCCACCACTTCTGCCAGCAGCAACTCAATTAACTCAGCCCTGGATTATTTAGTTTCTTGGCCTCTCTACTTACTACTCTTGCACAAGTTTCATTGGCATCACTTACACACCCTGACTTTTATTTACCCACAAAAAAAGAACATATTGAATTTTGGGGGATTTTTTACTTTGGTTTTTGTTTTGTTTTGTTTTGTTTTGTTGGTAGTACCAAAGATCGAACCCAGCCAGGGCTTTCACACTGAGTCATATCCTCAGCCCTCTTTTACTTTTGAGACAGGGTCTCACTAAATTACTAAATTGCCCAGGCTGGGCTCACACTTGTGATCTTTCAGCCTCAGACTCCCAGAGCGCTTGGATTATAGGTGTGTGCCACCCCGCCCCACTAGCATATTGATTTTAATACAGCTTTTTCAAGAAAAAATGCTAATGGGACCATGAATGTATCCACTCTCCTCTACCTAACCTCACGTGTCCCATCCTCCACAGCTCACTGTGCAAGAAGAGGCACTTACAGGTCGGGACAGGCTTCCACTGTCTCTCCACCCCACTGGCTCACTAGCATCTCTCATTACTTGGCAAAAACATCTTTGTACCCTTTGCTAAAAAGAAAGAGACTGGACACTGTCTATGAGAATGAAAATCACTAGAAACACCGTTTTTGTCTCTAAGAGACAGTTATGTCATCCTACAACTAAGGCACAAGACTTTAAAACTGCAAGTTACAGAGTTGTACATTTCTTCTTCGGAAATACTAATCTGTTATCTCAAGTACCATTTATTTCCGGCCATCAATAGAACTCAGGATCCTATTATAGCATGGAGTTTATAATTAAAATGCACATGTTCACAAAACAAAACAGTCAATGATTTCAATTGTCACATGCATGAAATTTGACCATGTACACTGACAATATGTACTTTGTTTCTTTAAAAATTAAAATCAAAACTTAAAACCTATCATTTTAATATTATATGAAGATTCCGAAAGTTAGATTACATCCTCTGAATTTTTTCTTTCTAACCAGAATTCAAGTTATTCCTCTCAACCATTCCTAGAAACGTAAAAAAGGCCTCATCTTCCTAACAACATCTGAGCAGCACACAGCACAATGATATATCCAGTGTTAAGGGCCAAATGCCAGCGCATGTGTAGGCCCCCCCAACACACCCCAATTCTACCATCTGACAAAAACCCTCCATCACAAATCATCTAATTAACTGGAGGACTGCTGTGGAAATAATCTGATAAGCAGGCAAGAAACACAGTCACTAATTTCAAGGCCTAAGAAGTATGGAGCTAAGAAAGACAAATCTCATATATGAAGAAGTAACTTAAAAATAAACCCAAGGAGAGGAAATCCATCACTGATTCTGATGAAACATTTAGCAAATAATGTATCATGTGCTAGGCAAATACATTAGAAACAGTTCATCAACAAATTAAAAGTATAAGTGATATTGTGTATTTAAGTTACAACAGTTAAATTTAATTTTACATACCTGCAAAAATAATCTTTGCTTTATATTTCTGAATGCCCTTCACAGTATAGCCCCACCGACGAGCAAGTTTACAGGCAGTCTCGCCAGCCTCCATTCCTGGCAGGGGAGGGGGAGTGCACGTGTTTAAATAATACTTTAAACAATCAGAAAACAAGATTACTGGCTTGCCTTAGATATTAAACAACAAAAAGAAAAATGCTTTACCTGTGTTCATAGGAAGAACTTTGTGATACTTGAAAAGTTTAGTAATGTACTCCTCGTATTCACCAAGTACGTCATTATAGAAAGCCCGAGATGTTAAGGTCAACTTGTCTACCTGACTCTTCAGAGCATTCACAATCTTGGGGTGGCAGTGCCCTTGGCTGACTGCGCTGTAAGCACTCAGGAAGTCAAAATATTTTCTGCCTTCGACATCCCATACATAAATACCTACAACACATGGGAAGGAAAATAATTGTAGAAAATTATTGTATGGCATAAAATCCAAAGGCTAAGACTGCCAGCAAGCCCTTTGAATACCTCCATATAAAACTCTATTTTTTACAGTTAAGTTTGTTTTAGCTCAAATATAAAAAAATTTGATTTATAGGAATTATTCAGCACATATTTTCCATCCAGATCCAAAAGACTCACGAAAAGTTTATAAATTCTGCAGTGATACCTCCACCTAATTTTTCTCCAGTACTAGGGATTGAACACAGTCCACTTTGTTTTTCATTTGAGACAGAGTCTTGCTAAATCACCCACACTGAACTCAAACTTGTGGTCCTCCTGCCTCAGCCTCTAAGAGTGCTGGGATTACAGGTGTGCACCATCACACCCGGCTGCCTTCCCCTAATTTAACGTTCAGGAGCCACAATTAGAATTCAAAAGTAAGGGAGTTACATATAACAAACAAAAATCATGTAAAGTAGACTATTACCACCCACACAGAATGGGAATATTTCTAAATCTTGTATCTGATAAGGAGCTAGGAGATGTGATCAAAAAATATGGTGCATTTTTTTTTAAAAAACTCTTCAGGGTTTATTGCAGTGAAAGGTACAGTGCCATTCATCCGCTCTGAACTACTCCCCCACTCTGAACATGCTTATCCCACCACTCTCGCCACCCTTCTCAAGCAGTTCTAGAAGTCCTCTTTCATGAGTGTCTTCAGTTACACTGTCATGGTGGCCTTAATGTCCTGAATCAATTGAAAGCAGTTTCCTTTCGTGGTCATTTTGCTTTCAGGAAAGAGCCAGAAGTTGCAAAATGCCAGATATTTTTATCACCCTGCCTTTCTACTCAATGGCATTCAGCAGCAGCATTCACTGTAGTTTGGGGTTGTTGGGGGAGTGGGCAATCGTCCTGCCTCAGCCTCCCAAGTGCTGGGATTACAGGTATGCGTCACCAGGCTCAGTTACTGTATTTACGAGGATACTTTGTAAAGACACAAAAAAAGACTTCCAAATTTGCTTCAGAAAGTGTGCTCACAGCCAGAGGAGGTATTTTGAATGGAATAAGTGGCAGTGTCTTTTACTGTAATCAATTTTTTAAATTTTTATTTAAATATTTACTGTATATTTTGATCCTCTCCTTGTAGAACTCAATAACAAAAAGACATTTAAAAATAAGCAAACAAACTTGAGGGGCTATTTCTCCAAAGACATACAAATGGGTAGTAAGCACATGAAAATATGCTCAACGTGACTAGTAAACAGGCAAATCAAAAACACAAGGAGCTACCATTTCATACTCAAGAGAATGGTTATAACTTTTAGAAAATAAAAGCAATTTTGGACAAAGATGTGAAGAATGTGGTGATCTCACACACCACTAGTAGAGATATAAAATGAAATGGTACAGGCACTATGAAAATGTCTGGCAGTTCCTCAAGAAGCTAAGCAATTCCACTCCTAATAGACACCCAAACAAACTAGAAGACAGGTGTTCAAACAGGAGCTTGTAGAGTATCCATAGCAACCCTATTCACAAGCACTAAAAGAGAGAAATAATCCAAAAGTCATCAACTGATGAAGAGTAAAACAAAATGTGGTATATCCACACAATCAAATCTTATTCAGCCATTAAAAAAATGAACCCTATAAAATTTTTAGAGTGGAATTCTTTTTTTTTTAAGTGAAATGCTAAAACATACATGAATGAACCTGGAAAATATCAGGCTAACTGAATAAAACCTTAACTCTAACCCAGGGCCTCACACATGCTAGGCAAGCATTTTAACCACTTGACTACATCCCTGTACTTATCTGGTAAATTTTATGTTACTTGTATTTTTATTAACAGTTTTTTTAAAAAAGAAACTTGACTACAGACAGATACTATTGAGGGGATGTATTGAGGGGCTTGCTAACACCTGTCTTTTACCTTGCACCACACTGTTACGCGCTTTCATGCCTTAGCTCATCAAAAAACCACTTACAGGAGTTACCATCATTGCTCACGGAGTTAAGGAAATGGATGCTTATGTTAGTAACCACATGGGCTGGCACACAGACAAGAACTTGAACCCAGGCAGCCCGACTCCCAAAGTCTAACTCCCAAGGTCCAAACTCTGGTAGTGTAGTTGAGGAGTATTTCCATAAAACAAATTGTTTCTGAATTTGTGATACATAAATTGAGATTTTCATTTGCTCAAAAGAAGGTATGTATTACAGCAGTGGTCCAAATAACAAAGACAATGACAAAAATGTTTAATATTCTTATATAGTCATCTTTTGGCATAAAAACCAGCTGACAAACTTTGGTCTAATTTGTTAAAGCTATTTTCTCAAAATGCAGAATAAATCACCATTAGCAGCTATCACTGTAATAATTTATTTGAGCAAGAATCAATGGATGAGGGGCTGGGGATATAGCTCAGTGGAATAAGTGCTTGCCTAGCAAGTGCAGGGTCCTGAGTTCGATCCCCAGTACCGCAAAAAAAAAAAAAAAAAAAAAAAAAGAATCAATGGATGAGTAAAGTCTCATGAACAACAGGATACATGCAGAGCCTCAAATCCCCACAAGATAGGGATTTTTCTCTTCATACAAAGAGAAAAAGGTCACTTTGCGTGGTGAAGCCTGGCAGAGATCACCTGGCCAAGTGATGGAGGCAAGACTGGCAGTCACAGATGAATGGACACACTGCTGTGATGCACTAGAAGGGCCAGACCCCGGTGCACAAAGATGTCTAACCTGACTATGACCATGAGCCAACACCAGTCCAAAGTGAAGCCCAAATTGAAGTATATCACAGAATCACTGGCCAGTGTACTTCAAAAATCTCAATTCTAAGGAATTGCTCTGGATGAAAGACAACTAAACCTAACAACTGGATATGACTCACAATCTGCAGTTTTCTTTTGTTATAAAGGACAACATATTAAATCTAGATTAATCTACAGATTAGATAGTGGTGCTTTACCGGTGTTAATTTCCTGATTTTGATAATTACATGTGGTTATTAAAACAGAAAGCCCTAGTGTCTTAGGAAACATTCACTGAGTGTTTAGGGATGAAGAGGTATCATGTCTACCACTTCCTAACAGTTCAGGAAAAAAATGTATAGTATGTGGGAGTGGAAAGGGACAGGACAGAACATGACAAAAGTGGTAAATGTCAGCACATAAGAAATCTGGAAAAAGAATAAAAGAAAAATCTTAGTACAGCTGTTACAACTTTTCTTCTGTCTAAAATTATACCAAAACAAAACTAACAGGAAAGGCTCACTGCAATATTAAAGTACCTTCTATATTTCCCCTGTGTTTCCTCTAGGTGAGACCCACCATGACAAAGACTGACTGATCATCTCTGTGGCCACACAGCACTGGATGCAGCCGCACCAGACACAGGCAGTCTACATGAACCCTATCTGCAACTCAGACATTCAATGCGTCTGGGGAAATGGATGCTGAGAAAGTACAAAAGCAATTCATTTTCATAAAAAAAAATTTCAAGCGAAAAAGAGTGGGGGCTAATTTGAAACACATACCTTTCCCTCTCTCCAGAGCCACAGGTAAAGGATGGTAATTATGTGCACCATATTTAGATTCCCGTTCAAAAATGTAATCAGAGGATGGAGGGCCTTGGACTGTCTTCTTAGTTGCAACAGATGTGGCACAAGTCACTGAAGAATGAACTCCACGACGAAGTACAGCAAGGATTTGCAAATGTGCTAGTTTGGAAAGCATTGTGTCCTTCAAACAAAACAAGCAAACAAATCACAGGCCTGACCAGAGAAAAGAAAAGACATTAAGAGTAACAACCTTTCCAGAGTCAATGCATGTCTGCTCCCTAAGCATCTGGTGAGCATCTACCACAGTCAGAATCAACCCTGATACCATCAGATGATACCTCATGCAAGAAGAAATCAGAGGCAGGGGACCAAATCAAAGCAAAAGGATGGTGGACAGTAGCATGGGGCAGAAGGCAGGAGCCGAGAATTATCTGAGACAGAGTCTTGCTATGTTGCCCAGGCCGCCCCTCTCTCACAGCTGGGAGTACACGGCCATGCTACCACTGGCACCACCACCACCCTCACTTTTACTTGGCATTTTGACACAGTTGTTGGTCCTTGTATATGAGAAGTGAAGAAACTGAGAAGGAATTTGGGGCTGGAAATACAACTCAGTGGTAAAGCATTTGCCCAGCCTATGGGACAGGAAACCATCGGTTCAATCCCCAGCACCACAAAAAAGGAAAAGGAAAGAAAGAAGGAAGGGAAAAGCGGGGAAGGATTTGGGCTCTACAAAGATAACAGGGGTCATCCTCAAAGAAATGGTGACTTTATGGGAATGGAAAGAGCTTAGCACCAAAAGAAAGTACAAAAGGTAAACACTATAATTTAGCCACAAATATCTAAAATTTCTATAGGTCAAATTTATTATAAACAAAGGGGAATGGCAAAAAAAGACAAGGGAAAAATGGTTTTTGTAATTTTATCAGTAAGTTGAACCAAAATAATTATATAATGGATGAAAACATTATTTTAAATGGCTATGCACTATAAACAGTTCTAAATGTTTCCCAAAGAAACATTCTACTTCACTAGGATACTAGCACTTTCTCCCTAAAAAAAAAAAAAAGAAAAAGAAAGAAAAAAAGCAAGCAAGAAAGAAAAGTTGTATCAGGAAAATAACTGTTTGAAGGAGAAAAATGCACTTAGGACCTAGAGAACAACAAACTACAGCTCAGGCAGTCATACGAATTTCAGTACTAAAACCAGAGCACACCAAGGAGCACTCAAATATTTATATATTTCAGAGTCCTTCATTAATCTTTCCATCTCCACCAGCCCTAAATCAGTCCCCTACCAGTGTTTTATTCAATTCTATATCTAGTTTACCATTCAGCATCATGATAAGCCAGGAGTAAAGATAAGAAATGCAAGAACATACGTAGCAATCATATCTAGGAGGAAAATGTTTTTAAGATAAATTCAAGATTAGGAGAAAGTTGCCAAGAACTAGGTCTATATATACTTATTTTTAAAAAGACTAATTCAAGTTTCAACAGAACTCTACTAATAACAAGTCAAACCATGCATAATCTCTCAGCATTCTTGATTTGAGCTGCCAAGCCAGCAAAACACAAGCAAACTTGGCTTACTTCCCTCTCAACTTGGCACTATCCAGTACACCCAGTTCAGAAATTCACAATTACTAAGCAAAACACAGCACTCTGACTTGCCAAAGACTTACCAACTATTCTTTCTTCCACCGTTCAGACTACAATATAGATTTTTCACTGGAGATCCAGGGACAACCTTCAGAGAGTCCAGTAACTGAAATAAAATGCAGAATTGAATACAGAAGTGTATTTTTCCAAGGAAAAGCTCAATACTTTTCACCAGATTGTATCTCAAAGTGGCATATATCTATAAGAAAAATAGTGATGTAAGAATTATTAAGCTGGCAAAAGCCAAGAGCAAAAATGTGTAACTGTACTAGAAAGAACATCCCCAAAATACTGCTACTAAAATACTGACTTTACAATTTCTTTCTTCTACTCCGTATGCTCTACTCAATATGAATTAATCATTCACCACTAAAAAAATTAAAGCAACATTAATTTTTGCCTATCAAATTAGCAATAAAATACAACAATGTATTCTCACAGACATACTTAGTGGTACTCTACAGGGAAGCAAGTTTCTGAAGAGTTGTTAGCTATAATAAAAGCCTTAGAATTGTTTATATTCAAACCAGTAATTTTACTCCCATAAATACTCGTAAATGCACAATATTCATGCATAAAAGATGTTTCACAGAGTGGTTCAACATAATCATGCAAATAGTTCATAGCCATTAAAAAACTTTAATGATGACATAGTGGTAACTTTTACTCAAGTGAAGAAAATAAAATCATATATACAGGATGCTCAACTGTACAATAATGTGAGGAAAAACTATAGGAAAGGCTTAACTGTGGCTAACTATTCTGTATCTTCTACAATGACCACGAATAATCAGAAACACTGAAAATAAAACTGGGTGCCTAGGTAATTAGGACCTAGAGAACATCAAATTACTATTATCTTTGACAAAAAATTAGGATGCTTTGTTACATTAGACAAATGAAGCTTAGGCAAAAAATAAAAACTAAAAGAAAGGGTTTGATAAGCTTTGAGAGAACACAATGTGGTTACAAGAAAGGTACAAGTTACTACCTCTAAAAAATGCAGGCCTGAGTATGATAATTACATCCAAAATCCCGTGTGTTCCTAGGAAACAGAGTCAAATTCTAAAATACCTACATGATGATGATTTTACTATTAAGGTCTGTGGCTCTGTGACCTCACTAGCAGCACAGAAAAGGAGGGGCACTCAAAAAACGTATAAAAAGATAATAAAAACACACTGGATAGCATTTTCTATGCTAATTAACAGGCTCATAAAGGACTGCAAGTGAAAAGATTCTCTGAGATTATCCCATTTTATACAATAGTTATCTGCTCAACTAATTCCTAAAGGAAATAGAACGAAGATCCATTTTTCTGCTAAGTTCAAGTAGTTTTATTAAAGAATAATTCTAACACAGTGATAAAACAGTAACATTTAAAATATTACTAGTTCTTACCCTTCAAGGTCTTAAATATGAACTGTAATAACATTTCACTGAACTGGGAAAGAACACAAGTTGCATGTTTCATGATGTTCAATGATCTTATGAACACATTTCTATTAAAGAACCTTCTGTGTTCAGGTTACTGTGCTTGGCATTATATGAGAAATACTACAATAGAATGAAAAATAGCTTTAAAATGCTAATATTAATAATCTCCTCTTCCAAATAGGTTTGAAAAATCAGAAGAATAGATTGAGAAAGTCCACAGAGTTCAATGACCAAGATTTAAATGTTGTCCGTGGCTCTTAAGAGCAACTCTCTGTTAATCTTTCTACGCTTTAATTCTCCTATTTGTAAAACTAGGTTGAAGCCATGCAAGGGCATTCCTGAGGATTAGGAGTTCACATAAAGCCCTAAGTCTAGTACAAAACAGTCATTCATTTTCTGCTCTTACATTCACAAGAGAACTAATCGACTTCTACAATATAAAAAATGTCATGGTTTCTTTCTAAATTGAGTATTTTTTCTTCAAAATAAAATTTTGATCAAAAAAAAGAAAGCAAGCAAGACAACTAAGTGTAGTTCCCCACTTAAGAGAACGATTAACTTTTTTGTATGCATACATACACATTAGCTTTTTTTCCACCCTCTCTTATAGAATTTATCCCCTAAAGTCCCTCACTGAAGATTCCAATAATTTTGCGATTTCTGTCACAGGTCCTAACACTTCAGGACACTGACTTTCATACCTGTACCCTTGCTAGACTCCAAGCTTCTTAAAAAGACAATAAAAGTAAATTTGAATTTGCTGGAAAAAATTAAATCATTTATCCTAGCCAACTTGAAATAATCCAAGAGGAAGCTATCATCACAATCTCTGACCTTATCTGGAAAAATAAATCTTTTCAAGAGGTCACTTCATAGATCTACCTTCCTGAAAAGGTCAAAATAATATGTTTTAAGATGTAGTCATGCATTTAACAGGTACTGAGCTCCTGGAAATGAGAACAAATTGCTATTGACAATCTAAGCACTTTTACCATTAAATGTTTTGAGTAACACGCATAACATTCCTTCAGGCTACCATTATTCCCTCCCCCATCACCCCAACAGATCTGTATTAGACATTCCTAGAGAGGAATTATTAACAGAATAATAATAAAAATTATTATTATTAAATTGTAATTTCCATAAAAGGCAGTACTCAGAAGAGCTAAATTAGCCTGCATTGTTAAATATTATTTTCTTAAATAACTCTAAAATGACAATCAGTGTATAAAGTCATCAGAAAGTCATTGGAAATATTCAACATGAGGAGTAAATTTGGTTTTTGCTATCGTCAAATATTTACTTTTCTTGAGGTAACCATTCACAAATACGGGTTTTTTGTAAGTTCTGCCAACAAAAGCTTTTTTTTCTTCACTTAATCAATATGCTGACTAAAATTCAACTCAAGTGTGTCAGTGGCAAATAAAGAATTACTACTGAAAAAGGATTGGGTCAATGACACCACACCCTCCACACATCTTCAAATTTCTATTCATTCGTTATTATATCAAAATGTGTGAGATTTGGCCCACCATCTGGATCTCAGTAAAAGGCATAAAACATACACACAAATAATTGTACCACCGGTACAACATATAAGACCGCCTCTTTGACCAAAAACAAATGTGTTAAGAATTTTAACTGCTTAAAAGTTATACTGGGATTTTGGGGGGGAGGGACTGCAAAACTAATCTTAAACATTGAAAAACTGTAAGCTCTGTAATTTAAATCTTTTTATTAACTGATACTACTTGAATATTTTTCATAGTCAAGAACTAGATTCTCTAAAAACAACCAGGAAAACACACACACACACACACACACACACACACACACACACACACACACGGATATTCCCATGAGAGACACCTACTGTTCTGTTTCAGGTATATGAGATGAACACTGGATTGCAATCTATTGAACAGTTCCAGGATCAAGAACAAGAACTAGTTTACCTACAGAAACTCCCAGGAAAGATTTAGAACAGAGAAACTGGAGATCAGTAAAGCCACTTCGTTCCAAAGTCACTTTCTTTTTCCCAGTAACTTATCACTTTAATTTACCTAAACTACCGGTAAAATCTCAACGCCAAAAGATATAATGTAACAAAGGGAGGGGGCCGTGGTTCTACCGCTTTTAGTTAAATTTACTGATGCATTTGCAAAGGAAGCCTACGGATGAGGTAGGTATTCACGCTTAAGTCCTGTTGGCCCAATGCCTTCACACCATCGAATTAACGGGCGTGTACACAATAATGATCCATTTCTGAAATTCTCTCGTGTGGACAAAGAATGGAGGGGGTGGCAAGTTGCGAGAGGAGAAGGCCAGGCAGGGCTGGCGCGAGGCCCAGAACCGCACGGGAGGGCGCGGACCCCTTCCCAACAGTCCGCACGTGCGACCCCGCCCGCGACCAAAGTCACCCGTGGACTGCGCGGTTCCCCTATATCAACAAAGCACGGTCCTTCCGACCTAGGGAACGAGGGGTGCCCGCTGTGCCCAGCGCCCCCAAAGCTTCCCTGCCGGAAACCCCGGGGCCTGAGGCTTCGGGCCTTGGAGAAGTCCCCAGGAAGAGCCGAGACCCGGCCCCCGCGGGCCGCGAGCCAGTAGTCGGTGGCTCCGCCCGGTCTGGCAGGCGGAGGTGCCACATCTACAGCCTCTCGCTGTCTCCTCGCCGCCCGCCGCTGGGGGACGAGGATGGGCCGCTACCCTGCCCACAAGAGCCGCCCGCAAACCGGCCGCCTCCCAGAACCTGGCCCCGAGCCTCTTCAGCCGGCTACCGCACGTCCCACCCTCAAAGCCCACCAGGGCTGGGCCATCGCGGTACCTGACTGCACCTAGGAGAACCTTCCGATACTCAAGGTTACGAGCTGCAGAGCGGAGCGGAACGAAGCCGAGCAGCGCGTCGCAAAGCTTAAGAAGTGGCGTCCGCCCCGCCCCGGGACATACTCGTCGCCCATTGGCTGGGACGAAGGCAACGCACCAATCGTATAGACCCCGTGCTGGCCCCACCCACTCCTCCGGGTACTTCACAAGGGCCCTCGCTGCGCCAGTTATAGGGGCGTCCACCTTTCCAGGGCGGGTTTGTGCTAAACTGCTATGCCCGCGCTCCAGTGATCGCTGGCCTTTGCTGACTGGAAAACGAGGTCCGAAGGTATCAAAAGTCTCTTGACCTTCACCGTCCTGCTGCGTTTCCCTAGCTGAGGAACATGGATCTGGACGGCGGCTTTGAACTCCTGCCCTGAGCCCCTGGGCTTCTTCTTTACTTCACCTACAACACCTACACCAACACCACCCCAGAAGCAGGGGTCCCAAGCCCTTGAACCTTGAGGGGCCGCGTGAATTAGTTGCAATTCATAATCCACTTCCAGAATCCTTAGTGCTGCTGGAAAATACAATGCCCACCTGTTCCAGGTTATTGTTAGATATTTAAATGAGGGGGGCGCGCTCAGAGAACTAACAAGCCTGCAGTGCCCTCCACAATGGGTATAAAACTCAGAACTCCAAATGGATATTCTGGGATGAACTCGCGTTCGAATCAGCGGGAATTTGGATATCATTTAGTCTACAACAGGAATTTGGGTATCTAATTTAGTCTAATACTAGAAAAGAGATCTAAGAGAAAAAGTAATTTACCAAGAGTTATCCAGCAGGGGACTGGGCAGTCCAGTCCACTGTGCCACCCACTGGTCTCTGAAGGAGGTTCCTGGCCATAGAAGACTATGTGTCAATACCATGGTTCCATAGTAACCCACAGTGGTTAGTCAGGGTCTCATCCAGGAACAGCTGACACACTACAGTTAGGAAATTTACATGTAAGGTGCCAAAGTAAACCACAGGCATAACTTGGACTAGCACACTAGGGAGGGCCATTATCAACCCTCAAGTTTTGGAAACAGGATTTCCAGGACCCAAAACAAGAAAAGAGTAAGAAGAAATTTTCTGTTTGGGCAAAGGTTGTTAGTGATCCCACTGGTCAGAGCTGGATATTAAATACCCCATATTCTCCTCTCCTGCTAGGGTTTCATGGGGGATGATGCCATTAGGCCACAGGCCTAAGGAGCCCTTTCAGGCACTCCCTTCTGGTCAGCCCAGGGGACACAGAGCACAGTGGGAAAGAGGACATAGGAACAATTAGAAGACATTCAACACACATAACTTGCTAAGGCTTTGCTGAACAGAAAGTAAAACCATGCTATTTGGAAGAGGCAGAGAAGTAGAGTGGGCTCAGAGGTAGAGCTATGAACAGACCAGCCAACGTCTACTAGCATAGTGCAAGACACCAAAAAGGATTTGGTCATCCTGGGCTTGTTTCAGTCTGGACCAAGTTCATTTGCTCGGACTGTTAAGGCTATTCCCTCTCTGGAGCTTATCGAGAATAGAACTTTGCTTTTTTTTTTTTTCTTTAAAGTTTCACCACACCACCCCATATGGTAGGACTGACTCTCTGGCAGTTAGGTTATTCTTCCCCCAGGGTAAAAAGGGAGTCAAGTCTGTATGATCCCGCTCTGCAAATCTGGGCAAGTGTGGAAGGCCAAGTTTGGCTCTTGGAACTCTTTCAAAAACCCTCCTCAGCTGTGTCTCGGCAAGTAGGAGGAGGTGAGTTCAAGAAGGGGGCATGTATAACACAAACATATGTTGCAATGCAGTTGGGTGTACAGATAAGATGCTCTTTAGTGCAGTTTTCACATGGAAGAAACTGCTGAGAGTTGTCTGGGATTTTATCTTGTTCCTTTATCAGGAAAGGGCGAAGTGTACAAAAAGCATGATAACAATTTTATGGTTTCTCTACTAGCAGTTGTCTTTTCACTTAATATGGCGTGGGAAGAACAATCTGGACTTTAAAGTTGCTTTTTTTTTTCCAGCTGTGAAATTGAGCTGCTCTATTTGTGTACGTTGATTTTGTACAATCTAGAAACGCATAAAAACAGCACATATTACAAAGATTTTTGAGTCCTTGAAACTACTAATAGATTGGAGTAATTAACTCCACCATAAAATCTGGAAATATAAAGATTGACGCTCATAACAGATACACAAGACCTATGTTAATTTCATCAGATCGCTGGACAACTGTCCTTTGAAAGAGATGCCTTGCCTTGGAAAGAGCTGCACAACAGGGTAGACCACATGAGGTCAGTAAGGAGAGAGAAATCAGAAAAAGTTCCTTCAATGAGAATCAATGTAAATCTTGCAACTTTGATCACCGAAAAAAGCTGCAACCCCACATAAAGGAAAAGAACACAGACAACTCTCCATTATTTAATAACTACAAAAACAGTTTATATGTTATGCATGCTTCTTTCTTTTCATTACTTCTTTCATTGTCCAACGTGTTATTACTTATTATTAGTTTAGTAGACATGTACTCGAACTTCAAAGTTTAATCATTTGGAAAATCCATGTTGATAGCTGGGGAGGAAATCTGATCATAAGCCTCAAAAAAATAAGTTTTGATGATTTTTACTCACCTGGAGAAAAAAAATTCTTTTGGAAATTATATCACTGTAAAAAGTGTCTTCCCAGCCAAAGACTGAGCAACATATGGAATTCACCCTTCCTGCTGCCAGTACTTGGAGGAGAGTGAACCCTTCAAGTCCACAATGGTAGAAACCTAACAGGCAAAGGTAAGCAAAGAAGTAGAATCCAAAAGGGACAGCAGGGGCCACTTCTAAACTTCAGTCTAAACTAGCAAGTATAGGGAGGCTTCAAAGGAAATTTTGCTGTAAAAATATGGGCCCTAAGATGTGCATGTGGCTGTTAGGAGTAACTACTTCCTCTCCCCTATAGCTACACTTCACCTTGGAAGTGTAGCTGCAGCTTCTGTCCTTCCCCATAAAATGCCCTCGCTGACTCCAAGGCTGAAAGATTCCAGTCCTCCCCCTCCTCCTTAGTGCTTCAGTTCACATCTCATCTCCTACCTGCTGTCATTATTAACCTACTACGTCTGTCTAGCTCTTTCTGTCTACCTATGACCTTCAGATTGAATGTTCTTAAAGGTAAAGTCTGTCTTGCAGACCTTTTACAGCTTCCCAGCACCCTTTCCATTGATTTTTATAAGAATATTTTACTCTTGCCGCTGCTCATCTATATTTCACTCAATGGGAATTAGAGGAAGAGCAGAGAGCCACTGTGCATGTGTGGCCTTAGAATTCCAAAAGCTTATGTGGCCCATAGCCCTCTCCACCCTAGGAGAATGACAGCCATTCAGATCAAAGCCTTAAAAGCTTAGGTTAATGGAGGAAAACACGTCAGTGTTATTGTTCATCCCTATCTCCATACTAGTCTTGCTGAAGGGCTATCACATACTAAAGGACAGTCATGTGCCAAAGAAATGGCTGATAAGTTTATGAGGTTGTGTCCTAAAGAGAAGGCAATGGACAAACTCAGCATAGAACATGAGATCTGGACGGGAGCCTCTGGGAGGCTCTTGGGAGCCAGGTGTCTGTGCCTAGAGGACATGGTGTACCTAGAAGAGAAAGTGAACGGCAGAAAATTCCCAAAGAGAATGGGGGAGACCAGAGCAGGTCAGGTCACCCAGCTAGAGATGAGCCCTCTTTAAGCCAGTTCAACAGCAAACATTTTTAAAACAGATTCAGTTCCTGAAGCTGAAAAAGTCAGCTAATTCTCAATATTGGAAAACAATGGACATGTTTTTTCAAACATGTGAATTAAAGATGTATGTGCTGCGATTTCAGAATATAGTGAATGTTTAAATAAAAATTTTAAAATTTATGACAGTAAAAGACATATTGCCAGGCTGGGCGTGGTACGCACACCTGTAATCCCAGCAGTGAGGAGGCTGAGGCAGGAGGATCATGGTGAGTTCCAGACCAGCCTGAACTGCATAGCAAGACACCGTCTTGAAAGACAAAAAAAAAAAAAAAAAAAAAAAAGACACATTGCCAATAAGCACCCTCCAAATACTGTACTCGCCTCACTGCAACCATATTTATCCCATCACTCTTCCCACTTCTTGAACCAGTTCCAGAAGTCCTTCTTCAGGAAGTGTCTTTTCATGGCTGCCTCAATGTGCAAATTCTGTCAACATTATAATATGTCTTAATCTACTTTATTCATAGGATCTCACACCGTGTGACCTGAACAAAATCAAAACAACCATGAAAGATAAACATTTTGAATCAGTTCAGGACACTGAGGCAGCCACAACAGCACAACTGAAGACATTCATGAAAGAAGACTTCTGGAATTGCTTCAGAAAGTACAATATATATATCCAAAGTACAATATATATCCATAAACAGATGAATGGATAAAGAACCTGTGGTACATATACACAGTAGAGTACTCCTCAGCCATCAAAAAAAAATTTTGAGTTATTTGTAGGAAAACAATGCACCTTGAGATCACAGTGTTAAATGAAATAAATCAGGCAATAATCTTAAATATCACATTGTTTCTCTTATGTGAGGAACCTAAAATGTAAGTAATTTAAAGAGCAAAGCAAAAGATAGATAACAGGATACAGGGAGATAAATCTTTTTGCAAATGGGAAGTGGATCTAGAGATGGAGGGCAAAGAGAAGGAGGGGAGAGGGAATGTAAAACATTAAAATGTGTTGTGTACTTACACCAACTCCCCACCCTCAATGTAATCATTATGTAAAGTAAATGTGTACTGATTTTAAAAAATTAAAAATAAAGAAAGTGGCAAGAATAACAAGACAAGTGTATGAAGCAAGGAGAATACTTCAGTGGAGGCTAATTTCAATGTGCCTTTTTATTGTAATAATCTTTTAAATTTAAAGATTCACTGCAGTTTATAATCATAGATCATAATCATGTAATAGATTTTAGAGCTGAAGAGAACCTTAAAGACATTACAACATTTTTGTTTCTTTTTTACGCTGCTCATAATCAAATCCAGGGCCTCTCACATGCTAGGCAGGTACTATACCACTGAACTACATGTCCAGACTCAATCTAACACTTTTAAAGGCAGAGAGGTCCAACATTCCAAGGCAATGGGCCCCAGCCAGGGTTGTGAAATAGGTGATGGGGCAGCCAAGGAGCCAAGTATTCCACCTCGTCATGTTCCAGGTGTGAGAAACTTAATGCGATGCAAAAATTTAAGGTAAGAACCAAAAGGTTAAAGTAGGAATATATGGCAACAAGTTTAAGTAGTAAATTAGCAGTCATTTATTTAGAAAATATTACATTGTTTCTTAATTAAAAACGAAGATAAACTTCAAGTGCTAGTTAAATATTTACATCCTTATCGATTTGGATAGTATGAAGCTCTGTGTATTTTGCAATAATTTTTTATTGACTCCATGAAGGCTAACTCTGAACGCTGAAGCGTAAATAAAAAGTAAATCATAAGCATTCTACTACTGAGCTACATTCCCAGCCCTTTATTAAGTTTTTGAGACAGTCTCTCTGAACTGAAATCCTCCTGTGTCAGCCCCCTGAGGAACCAGGATTATAGGAGTGTGCCACCAAATCCAGTTCCTTAATTTTTTAAAAGGACTTTAATTCTCACTCTTTTTAGTGAGTACTATAATAAAAACAAATTTTAAAACCCATGACTGACTAACTGAAAATAACTCAGACTTTCCCCCTCACATTGGTGGCTTGAGTAAACATAGTTTTAAGATTTTTTTAAATTTCAAAGTTAAATGTTATGTTTATTTTGTTGTAATACCAGGGACTGAACTCAGGGCCTTGGGCATGTTAAACAAGTGCTCTACCACTGAGCTAGATCTCCACTCCCTCAAAGTTAAATATTATTAAATAAATATAATATGGTATTATAAATCGTTTTATCCTTGCTGAAGACATTTACTACTTTTTGCTGAGAACTTTGCTAAGAGTTATGCAACGTTTTGGAATATCAGGCCATAAAGAGCGATGCAAGTCCTAATATTTGGGTCACCAATAAGTTCTGCATTTGCTGCTGTAAAATTTTTAATAGTGGTGTATGATCTTCCTCTTTCCTTTTTACCTGGATTCTTTCCAAAGGATTTTCATAATGAAGATCAATTAAATCCTTAAATCAGAGATGAGAAATTGTATTCTCCCCATCACCTCATTAGATTTATACCACTGATTTAATAACTTACTCATTTTCTGACTTTTGTAACAATTTAAACATAGATTATATCACCAGAGAATCTCAAGTACATAGGTCTCCCCATTTTTAATTCAATTTTGAACTACTTATGCATCACTCCCTGGTTCACAAAACACTGTGCAGACCTCCCAGAAGAATCAAGGACTAAGGTACAGCTCCAGGCTTCTGAGTTGTGAATGCTGTGTTCAATATTTCAAGAAAAGTGTTAGCTGGACACAAGAGCACTGAGAATCTGTGCTGTACAGTGGCCAAGGCTTTAGAGTCAGATGATTCAGAATTCAAACCCTAACCCTGAAACCCTTACTTCATCCTATCCAGTGGGAGTTTTTTTGAGGATCACTGATAATATGCCACTTCTAAAGTATCCAGCTTGGGCTGGGGATATAGCTCAGTGGGATAAGCGCCTGAAGACACTTTAAAGTAAAGGTCCTGAGTTCGATCTCTGGTACCGCAAAAAATATAAAATAAAATAAATAAAGTATCCAGCCACTTGTAAGTCATCCAGTGTTTCAACCCAGGGTATTGTTATTAATTTAATTTGCATGATGAGTAGTTTCCCTTCCAAGTCCTCATGAACATCATCCAGCTTTACATTTTTATTCTTCCACAGAGATTCCTATCCAATTCTAAGTCACATATCCTACGTAGAAAGTTTAAAGGGTGACCATTTATAAGGCAACAATATCTTATTCCTGGGGTCAGGTTGAGCAATTTTAACTAGAAAGACTATCCTTTTTTCTCTTGGAGGAGATGCACAGAGAGCTCAGAAACCTGCTCCCATGGTGAGGATAGCGGTGCACAACAGTCAGGAAGATTGTGAATTCAAGGTTAGGCTGGGCAATTTAGTGAGACCCTGTCTTTAAAAAAAGATAGACAAGTGCATATGTGCACACAAACACACACACACACACACACACGCACACACACACACACACACACACACATGCACACAACCTCCTAGGGATGCAGCTTATGGTACAGTGCCCTTCTGTTCAATCCCAGTACTGCAACAACACAATGGTGGGAAGTACACATTACAGACTCAACTCTGAGCTGGCCTTCTTCAGGACATTAACCAGAATTCGTAACCCCTGCCCCTGTGTTACTCTTCCAGAGGAAGCTTGCGGTGCATCCCAGGATGTAGCCCAGGGCTTCACAGAGCAGATCATCCAAAGATCATTTCACTTCTGTTCTGAAGTTTTAAAAGATTGATGTTAGGAATATTATGACAAGCAGAAACACCAAAACAACACCCTGGATTTGCAGGCAGATTTATTTTATGTCGACAGGTACCAATTGGGATCATTCTCAAAATATCAGGCCCTGGTCTCTGGTGGTCAAGGGTGGGATAAGCAAGTAGGAAGTACACAGGCACAATGGCTTGTCACTTGGGGATTGGTTTTCACAATATGCATCACAGTGACCAGCTATTTCTAAGAAACAAAAGTAACTGGAATTGCAACAGGAACTATTACGTGGACAACTAACAGACTGAAGTATACTGGCTGAGAGGGGCATGTCCTGCTAGAAGAGCACCTTTGCAAACCTTCAAATTCTGTAAGCTAAAGTATCTAACTCTTTTCTTTCATTTTGTTTCTTCATCACTGTAGAACTACTTTCCTCTTTGACATTTTCTCCTCTCCCTCATCAACTTCCTGGTGCTTTGTGAATACTTTAATGCGTTTGCTTTCTTCACAAATCAAGGCAAAAGAGAAAGCACACCTGAGAAGTTTCTTTTTCACGCCATCCCTATACAGCCCATTCCCATGGGTGACCCTACATATTACTTCTTGTATATCCTTCCATTAATTGTTTATGCAAATAGAATACATATCATAATTTTCTTCATTTGTTAACACCGGAGATAAATTATATGCACTCTTCATAACTTGTCTTACATATTTTTTCCTTTCCTTTTCATGCAGTCCTGAGCATTGAAACCAGGACCTTGCACGTGCTAAGCATGAATGCTACCACTGAGCTACATCCCCAGCTCTTGTACTTTGCTTTTTGACGTGCTCTAGGTTGGTGAAGAGACAGCTCTCTCATTGTTTTGTTTACAGCTAGATTAATAGCCCCAGATTGCTGGATACTTCAATAGTTTCCAATGTTGCTATGATAAGCAATATCATAATAGATAACTGACATTCTCTGCAGATATATCTGTCAGATAAAGTCATAAAAGTAGGAGTGGTAGGTCCATAGATTGGCCTACAAACCCAGTTTCAAGGCCTGGGAAGGGCATAAAGCTCAATAGGTGGTCTGTGGACAGTGCCAGCCTCTCAAGGAGATACTACAGAAACTGACAGCCATTAGAAAATTTAATGCTGTCTGTCTTGTGACAGTCATATTTCTAAGCAGTTCATTTTTATTGATTTTACTCTGCCTAGTGAGGGGGTGTAGCAAAAGGGTGAAATAAGAAACAGAGACGAATTTAGTAATGCATGACAAGGAGGCTGGGAGGTCAATGCCACGAAGACACTAAAGGTAGCCACTATTTACTGGGTATATACAATTATTGGATGGGATGATTGGAGGGATTATTGGATGACTCAGAGAGTGGCCAGTGACCTCATGCTGATGAGGATCTTTATGTTGATGAGGATGGTGGGGTAAGCAGGTTATAGAGTTTGTCCTTTCCCCAAGATAAATCTCTATTTTTATTACTACTGGCTTCTCAAGGAACCAGGATGTCTTCAGCAGATATAATCTTGCCCTGGGGCATCAAAGCATCATGGAGCCATTGAGGCCTCAACTGTTACCAAATGCATATGGAATTATGTGCCCACATAACATAGCCGACCTACATGACAAGGCACTAGGCCTCAGACAAGCCTTAATCGTGATTAAACTATGAAATTTTTTTCACAACAGTTATATAGAAGGGTCCTCAACAGAGTCCTTATTCTAGCATAATACTTTCATCTTCTGGAAGACAGATTTCTTTAAACACTAAAGACGGTTCCATTTGAATTTATTCTAGGAAATCGCAATGGAAACTAATTACAGGAGGGAAATAAATGACTCATCTGAAAAAACAGGTAACTCTTCAAATGGTAATATAAGGAACTTCTTTGTCAGTAATGTTTTGTTGTGCTCCTGGAGAATTAAATGCCTAGAATGATCTCTCTAAACATAAACCAAATCCACATAGGACAAGCCTGGCAAAGGTGGAATTAGTAGGATATTTATTTTCTCCCTGCACCTATAATCCCAGAACTCAGGAGGCTGAGGCAAGAGGATCACTGTGAGTTCAAGGCCAGCCTGGGCTACATACTGAGTCCAGCCAGAACTGCACAGAGAGACATTGTCTCAAAAGAATAAAAATAAATACAATTTTTTTAAAACTCCACACAAAAAGACAAACTACCCAATTTAAAAAGAGCCAAAGCAGGGCTGGGGATATAGCTCAGTGGAATAAGTGCCTGCCTAGCAAGCGCAGGGTCCTGAGTTCGGTCCCCAGTACCGCCAAAAAAATAAATAAATAAATAAAATAAAAAGAGCCAAAGTTCTTCAATGGACATTCCTTCAAAGAAGATTGCCCAAGAAATATGTAAAAGATCTCAAAGTCATCAGTCATTAGGTATAGTGGTCAGTTTTCTGCAACTGTGCAAATATAGTACCTGAGACAATCAGCTGAATAAGGAAAAGTCTTTGTCTCACCATTTTAGCGGCTTCAATCCACAGTCAGTGGCCTCTGTGTCTCTGGGCCTGCTCTGAGGTGCGATCGTCATGGTGGAGTATGCGGTAGAGGAAGACTGTTTATCTTACCGCAGCCAAAGGGAAAAAATAATGGGGAACAGAGCCCTGTCCCAGTTTTCCCTTCAAGAGCACATTCCCAAAGACCTAATTTCTTCTACTAGGCCCCACCACCCACAGGTTCCACCACCTTCCAGTAGCACCACAGACTGGCAACCAAGTCTTTGATACATGGGCCTTTAGGGGGACATCCAAATCAAAACCACAGGATGTCACTTTCCTTATACAAGGATAACTTCTATTTATTTGTTTGTTTTTCATTTCTGTTACTGGACCTCAAACCCAGAAACACCCTACCACCAAGTTACAGTCTCAGTGCTTCTTTATTTTGAGAGAGAGACTGTCACTTAAATTCAAGGCTTCAGAGTAGTCTTGAAGTAGCAATCCTCCTGCCACAGCCTCCCAAGTGCCTCCCACATGCCTGGGATAACAGGCACACAGCACTGTGCCTGCGTAAGAAAACTTCTAATCAAATATTTTATAAGATTGGTGGCACCATGCATAATTTAAATCACCAAGGAGTCACTAGGCCCAGATTTCAGGCTCTGTTCTTTTTCTTAGTAGCTGTGTGCCTTTGGGCAAGTCACATCCTCTTAAAGATTCCTTTTATTTTACCAGTAAATGAGAGAGCTAGCCAGTGGGTAACAGGTTTGACCCAAACTGATACCCTCATAGCCAGCAAGCATTGGAGATGTAGTCAACATCAGTTCTAATCAGGGAATTGAAACCAAATGTTATACTATTACCCTCCAGAAGCGTTGAGGAGAAGAGGAAATCTGTGAGGGCTGAAGAGGAAAGGGAAAAAATCAAGATGTGCTATACACGTGCACTAATTCTCCACAATGAATGTAATCATTATGTACTGCAAACATGTACTAATTTTAAAAATAGGCAATTTAGTGTTTGGAAGATGTGGAACACATGGATTACTCATTCACTGCAAATGGGAATGAAAATTGCTACAACCAACCTGCTGATATCTACCAAAGCTAAACAATTATGCACATAGTAATCCCACCCCTAGATAAATAAGTAATATGAACATACATTTACCAAAAGACAAGTAGAAGTCTGTTTAGTCATTATAGCCTCAAACTGGAAAGTATGCAATTATTCATCAACAACAGAATATATAAGTAATTTGTGGCAGTCAAACTATGGAAACACATCAACAGTAATGGGAATGAAGAGTCTGCAGTGATACACAACAACATGCAGGCAAATAATGTTCCACCAAAAAAAGCCAGCCAGACACATAAGCACACACACATACATGCACACACACACAGAATACATACATAGTAGTCAGCTCTCCCATTCTTGGACAAAATACATGACACCTACAGTTTAAGAAGAGGCTTATGATTTCAGATGGTTCAATCCATGTTTAGGTCACTCTAAGGCAGAAATGACAAATTTTGCTGTTAGCTCCTGATTCTCACTGTAGATCTGGGCAAGAGCAGCCATCAGTATCATGCCACCATCTGAACCTTGAGTTACCTTGATATTTCCTCCACCAGATTAATCACCTAATGGTTTATCCCATGTATCACTCAGGAAGTGCATCTGTTCATGTACTATCCTGAGTATCACTCAGGCAGATGTTATTTCAACCAGTCAATTATTGTATTGAATAAATTTGATAAAATTGTCATTTTTATTTTTCCTGTTATATTTTAAAAATTAACAAAAAATATGCAATTTTTGTTACCCTGTATTTAAATAATCAGACTGGCAAGCAGTTAATTAGTCTACCACCTTTAAATTCAGCCTCAGTCTTAGGACATAAGCAAAATGTTGGCAAGCTCTTTTCCAGAATGTAACATGCACGGCCTCTAGTCCAATTCCCAATATTGTCCTCATTCCCATATGAAACCTCATGAGCCTGCATTTACTGTCCACATTCTTATCAGCATTCTGGATTTTCTTAGCTCTGACAAGAATTTCCCATTAAGCTTTGCTTACACCATCCTGTATCTCCAAACCTTTCAAACTCTTCCTGTAAACGACTTCTGAAAGTTTCTGATCTACATTGTCAACAATAGTCACAGCAATGGTCCCACTTCTCTGGTACCAATTTTCTATAATAGTCACTTCCCTGTCTCTGAGAAAGATGCCTGACACCAACAACTTAAGAAAGAGAGGTTTGTTTTGATTTATTGTTTCAGAGTGTTCAGTCTGTGGTTAGCTGGCTCCAAGGCAGAAATAGATTGGTGGAAGGGTATGGCAAAAGAAAGCTGCTTAATCTATGGCAGCTAGGAAGCAGGGAGCAAAGAAAAGAGCCAGAGCCAGACGAACACCCTCCAAACACATGGCCCCAGCTTCCCACCTTCTCCAACTGGGCCTCATCTAACAGCACATTCAACTAAAAACTCATTAATGGATGAATCCACTGATAAGCCTAGTGCCCCCACGACTCAATCATCTTCTAAAAGCCCCACTTCCGCACATATGAGACCTTTGGAGGACATTTTAGATCTAAACCATAACAGTATTGTAGGATTCTGATTTTATAACTAAAGAAAAAAAGACACCAACTAATTGATACAATTAGAAGCAAAGAGAGTAGCTACCCTCAGCAGAATAATTACACCAGGGGAAAGGGCATAGGGTGTTTTGAGGTGCTGGTGATGTGCTCTTTCTTGACCTGGATGCTGGCTACACAGGTGTGACCAACTTGTGAAAATTACACCATGTCATATTCAGCTTCTGAACATTTATTATATTGCCTCAAAAAATTTAAACAAAGTGGTTGGGCCAAGTACAGCGTCTTTAACATCTTCTCCAGCTTTAGCTGGAATGACAATCACCATAATTCTAACAAGCATTAAGCTAAGTGCTTTCCACATAAGCTTTCATGTCCTCTCTATGACCCCTGATGCAGGCCTTATGGTGAGGAAATTGAGACAAGAAGACATCAGTAATTTACCAAAGTCACAGATTCACTAAGGAGCAGATTGGCTTTGAACTGGCCTGCGTGGCAGCAAAACCATGTTTTGAGCACTATGTTCACTAAACTATAGCCAAAAGAAACCAAGAAGGGTTGAGTGTAGTGCCCAGAAGGAACCTACATGAGTATCTCCCTAATGCTTTCTCCCTTTGTCACCTTCAGAGTTTTCCTCCATCTCTGAGGCACTTTCTGTTTTCCTTTCCCTGGATCTGTTGCAGATGTGATATAATTATGTTTTTAAATGTATTTAGATTTGTTGAAGAATTTATTATTTTCTGTATCATGATTTTAAAAGTTAATTAAATCAGCTCTGAAGAGTTACTTCTAAAATAACAAACACACTGAATTAATCTGTGCCCACAGAATGGAATGAGCTTCTCTCAATGGAAGAAATATCCTCCACTCACTCCCATAAATAAGACAACCTGGTTATATTGCTTCAGGTGAGAACAAAAATTATTCCTTCTAACTGGACTTGGTGGCTAACACCTATGTCTTGTTACTTTTCTCTCATTGCAGAGACAAAATACCCAACACCAAAGTTAAGTGGGGAAAGGTTTATTTAGCTCACAGTTCATAGGGGTTTCAGTCCATAATTGGCTGGATCCAAAGCAGGTGGCATGGCAGACAGGCATCACAGAAGAGAAACAGTTCATGGTGGGCAGAAGGTAGCAAAGCAAGCAAGGGACCTTGACAGCATCTTTCTGTCCCTCTTATTTGTATATAGGCTACAAGGATTAGGGTGGTGCCAAACCAATCAGTGGACTGATTTAGTAATCACACACTCATAATCCAAGCATCATATACTCTAGATACAGCCACTTCAGAAAAAGTCCTACCTATGTCTGTATGAGGCTTTGGGGGGACATCTAGACACAAGCCACAACATTCCCTTTAAGCAAAAGACATTTAGCCCATCTCCAAGAGTTGCCAAAGTCCTAACAATTTCACAATTGCTGAAAAGTCCAATTCCAAAGTCTCCTCTGAGATTTAAGACAAACTCTTATCTGCAAGCCCCTGTACAAATGAAAAGTTAAACACTTCCAACATAGAATGGCACAAGATAAACATTACCATTCCAAAAGGTACAAATAGGGGGATACAAAGGAATGGGACAAATCAAGTCTCAAATCCAGCAGGACAAATATTAAATCTTGTAGTGTGATGTGCAGCATCTGAGACAATCTATGAATTTCGAAGGACTTCAGTGGCTCTGTTCCTACAGCACTGCTAGTGGTTGTAGCTCCCATGGCTTCTCTCTTTGGCTAGTTCTGCTCCCAAGTTGGAGCTTAGCTCAGATGATCCATATTCCAGACTTATGCAGATTTCTGGGATCTCTACTGAACCTTCATCTTCAAACTCAGAGCTTCACATACTGCCCTCTCAGGGGCATGCTGCCAGGCCTCCCAGACCTTCTTCTGAAATCTGGGTGAAAGTCTTCCTAACCCCACAACTCTTATATTCTTCACACAACAAAAACCAGCACCATGTGGGTGATGCCAATGTCCATGGCCAGCTGGAGCAATAACTAGGCTTCCTTCTCTCTTGGCATCAGTGGTTGACCACCTATGAACCAAATTCTGAGAAACAATTTCCCTAAGCTGCCACCATTCTGGAAAATGGTGCTCTGTGGCTTTCTTTTCAAAACAAAGTCTATTACTTTTGCAATTTTGAGACTGCAAAGGCTAGTGTCCTGCTGGTTCTTGTGATGTTTTCAGGCCATCTTCTCTCTTGTCTTCTTCTGAAATACTTGGTTTTTCCTTGCTAGTCTTGTCAGTGACAAATTTCTCCTCTGTTCTATCTTTGCAGGTCACAACTTTACTGGAGCTTGTTTTCTGGCCAAAATCAAAATGTTTTGAATCATTCTTCTGGGGTCTTTGTTCTTGATTCTCAACATAAATCTGGCTAAAGGCCCCCAATGAGGGTGTAGCCATGCTACCATTTCAGTATTAGACTGCCATGAAATTACTTCTGCAAGATTAATCAGTCTTCTACCCTTAATCTTAGTCTCAGACAAAGTCTCTAGACATGAGCAAAATGCAGACAAACTTTCTGCCAAGCCATAACACATATGATCTGGGCCCAACAACCAATGTGATACTTCTTCCCACAAGAAACCCTCTGAGCCTGGTCTTTACCAACACCATTTCTGTGAACATTCTGGTCTTCTGAGCTCAGACTAGAATCTCCCATCAAGTACAGCCTAAACAATTCCAGCTCTATTTTTTCAACCAGCATCTGCAAACCTTTCCTAACTCTTCCCCTTCTCATAAGCCAGCTCCAAAGTCTCCTAAACCACATGATCAGGTACTATCATAGCAATGACCCCACTTCTCTGGTACCAAACTCTGTCTTAGTTACTTTTCTCTCTTTGCTGAGACAAAATGCCTGACACCCAGAGTTATAGAAAGAAAGGCTTACTTAGCTTATTTAGCTCATAGTTTGCAGAGATTTTAGTCCATAATTGGCTGGCTCCAAAGCAGGGTGGCATGACACATAGGCACCACAGAGGAGGAACAGTTCATGGTGGACAGAAGGTAGCAAAGCAAACAAGGGACCTTGACAGCATCTTTCTGCCCCTTTCATATTTTATCTAGGCTATGAGGACTAGGGTGCTATGAGACTTTGGAGGGACATCTAGACACAAGCCATAACAACCCATAATCCCAGCACTCTGAAAGGCAGAGGCAGAGGATCACAAGTTCAAGTCCAGCCTGGGCAGTACAGTGACTTAGCAAGATCCTGTCTCAAAATTAAAAAGAACTGTGAATGTAGCATAATACAAAGGTCCTGGATTCAATCCCCAGCATCACTCCCACCCCAAAACAATTGTTACTTCTAAAGCTAGAAAGATATGATCAGTAAATGGTTCAGTTCTGAAAAGTTATCTGTCCACCAGGCTCTCGTTGCAATATTAAGAACTTACAAAGTAAAGCCAGGGCACTAACATTCTACAAATCTGATAGGTAGATACTGATTTAATTAATAGCTACTAATTCAAATTCTATGAAGTTTATTTATTTTTGCCATAGAAAATAGCCCTAAATGTGTACCTGTATAAGCAGCCCTCAAATATAACCACTTCATTCAACTAGCGTGAGTCACAGATAAAAAAGTAGCATTAGGGTAGAAATAGAACCAGCTGGTAGGGCAAGGGAGCTACAAAAATATGTGTTTGATGATTTTAAAATTAAAAGATTTGCTAATTGAAAGCAAAGAATGATTAAATAAGAAATCATTACAAAAGGAATTTATTAGGCCAACACATTAATAGAATGAGTCTAAAGTTTTGGTTAGAAAGCCACTGGGCGTTTTAAAGAGGCAGAAGTCCAAAGTCACACACTCCAAGCATCACTCTGGGACAATCTGTGGAAGGAAGAAGAGCCAGGAATTACAGCACCTGGCCAGTCCACAGAGAGATAAACTCCTACCTTCCTCGCTATGCCCTTTCTTCAATCCAAGTTGGTGAGTCCGACACCTGAGAGGACTGGAATGAAATGTCTCCCACTTACTACAGAACTTCGACCTTTTCTTCACAGATCTGGCCTTTGCGCACCTAAATTTCCTATTCATACACGTGGAATGTTGCTTTTGAAATGTCAACAAATAGTTAATTGGAGTTTTTACCAACATGTAATGTGAATGAAATTATATTCTCCATTATAATAATTGCATCTTTTATCTCATCTGGCACCAGCTATCTTTTAGAAAGTTATAATGCATTGTTTGGGACTATTCTTTGGATAGAAAAGTCTAATTAGCAAATAATATATAATTAAATAATACATATTTTCAAGCCTTATGAATATAAGTATTTATGTTGGGAGGAAGGAGCTAATTTCTATCATTACTGATAATTATAGAACTAGGTATTTCAAGATTATAATAATCTAACATGTTCAAGGTTTACTTTTACTTTGAAAACATAACCCCTTATTAAGTTTAATGATTATGGTCTGGGCTACCAAGAAATAGCAAGGAATATAGACATTAGCTGGCTTGAAATAATCAGATGGAATTGCAGTCATCCATGTTTCTGACTACATTACACAGAAAACTAATGGACAGATATTATAGAGACAACTGTCAAGAATGTTATAGAACTGATTTTTAGGGGAGATAGTAAAAGCAGCAAGTACATGCTTGTATTAAGTCCCTCAGCTGAGTCTCTATGAACAAGGTTTTGGCCTCCACAGTAGCTCTTTACACTCAGTATTTCTTTCCTAGCCTTTTATAAATGTTTGCTTGCTCACCATCATGGAGAACCTATTTGGAACAAGAATTGCTTTAAACTCAGAATCTCAGATGAAGACACAAACATGTTTAGTTTGTGCTTTTTCAAGAGTCCCAGTGCCTGACTGCAGGCAGTGAGTCATGGTGGAGCTCATTAGCCCCCAGAGTCCAGAGCATGCTGGGACAGACAGACTAGCCAGGACTGAAGTTGGTATCAAGTACTGTACATCAAACCCAGCAGCCTCCTGCGTAGACTTTATGGCATTCACTGGGCCACCACTTCTTTCATTATCATTTTCATCCATTTTGGTGCCACCACTGGGGTTTGCTCAAGTTGGTCTGAAAACCTGCAGCGAGCGCAACATAGCTGTTTCTTTTTTACCAGGTAACTCGAGCCACAAAGCTGAGTGAGACCCCTCCTGGCACAAATCTATGGCCTGCTCAGAAAAATAAGGTGCCACTCTAACAAGATAACATGTGCAGTCTGTAAACCACAATCGTGCACTCACGTCCAAATTTTAAATGAAGATCTAGAGATGTCGAATTTAGTGTACTTTAAAAATAGTCTTTCACAGCAACGACACGCACCATGGGCTCAGCTCTCTCCAGCTTTCTTCAGGATTTGGGAGCACCCGCTGGGTTTGAGCCACTAATCAGGTACCAAAGGGAAAACAGCTCTGAGTAGGGGAAGTTCCTCACCTCTGAATAGATTGGAATCCTTGAAGATTCCATTCTAGAAGCGAGCAGCTGCAGCACAGGGCACCTAAGCTCTCTGTCTCTATCCTGACACTTGTTAGCTTGGCCTGGGATGCCCTGACCCTTAAAAAAAGAGTCCTTGAACTGAATTGAACCTGACGGAAAGTGAAAAACCAGGTCTGAAAATAGGAAGATTTTAGGACAGCCTCCGTCTCCAGACATTTCCTAGTTCCCTTTGCCGTCCGCGGGGACTTAGCAAGTCTGCATGGCGGGAAGAGGCGCGGCCGCAGTGGGCAGGCGGCTTCTGCCCGCCCTCTGGTGGCGTCTCCCAGAGGCTGAAAGGGAAGGGGCACGCAGACAACCGCGCACCAGGAGGGGGCGGTCAGTGCGCGTCTGGCCCATCTGTGAAGGAAAGGGCCTCACGCTAAGCTAATCATTCATGAATCCCGAAGCAGCAGGTCCTGGAGGACCCCAGGTTCATAGGTGCGGGGTGTAAAAGGGGGTCAAGTAGGAGGGCCCGAGGAAGGGCGCGAAGGGACTCCCGGCGGCGGCCGTCAGCGAGAAGGATGCGGCGGCCGGGAAGAGGATGTTGGCCGCGGAGTAGGAGGGAAAAGTCTGGAAGGGCAGAGCTCCGGGGCCCGGCGGGCCGGGGCTGCCGCCGGTGCCACCGCCGCAGGTTCCCGCCGCCGCGCCGGGTGTCCCAGGCTGTGGCGCGCCGCCTCCCGCTTGCGCCGCACCGTCGGCTCCCGGGTTCTGCTTCTTCCACTTGGTCCTGCGGTTCTGAAACCAGATTTTCACCTGTGTCTCGGTGAGGCTGAGCGACAGCGCTAGGTTCAGGCGCTCGCACACCGACAGGTAGCGGGTGGCCCGGAACTTGTTCTCCAAGGCCACCAGCTGCTCGTAGGTGAAGGCAGTGCGCGCCCGACGGGGCTTGGCGCAGCTGGGCTCCGCGCGCCGGCGCCGGAGCCGCGGGGAACCAGGCGAGCCTGGGGAGCCCACAAGGCCGCCCTCGCCGTCCGCGCGGCACTCGGCAGCCTCCAGTGTGGCCGCCCGCGCCTCGGGGGAGCGCGCCGGACCAGTCTGCGAGGGCGCAGCCCGCTCGTGCCGCCTCGCCTGCCCCGCGTCCTCCGCGTCCTCTTCATCCTCCTCGGCCTCGGAGCCCTCCAGGGGGGAGTCCAGGCCGGCGCCTGGACCCGCAGTTTCTAGGGGACAAAGGGCCGGTGATCAGAAGCCCGGAAAGACCCAGATCTCCAAATTTCCCCTTTGTCCTCCACAGGGGACATAGTTCTCACTGCACCCCCCCCCCCCACACACACACACAGTCTGTCCCCACATTGTGCTCTCCGCCACTGGCCTGCGCAACCTCACAAGAAAAGTTAGGAATGTGGCATCCCCTTGCCATTTACAAAGCTTCCACCTAGTAGACGTTTAAGAAGAGTATGTTGAAGGAATATTACCTCGCATCAAGAGAGAATAGTCACCTCATGGGGGGGGGTCGTTGTACATTAAGACATATAGACGTCAAGTGCATTTAGTGATGTGCCTCCCTAGTCACTAGAAGCGTATTTTGGTCTGGGACTCCTAGCAATTAAAAAAGAAGTTATTAAGCCCCCTCCTCTTAAAGTGAAATTCCTCCTTTTCCCATCTTCTCTCTCTTACCCTGCTAATAGAGTTTCAGATTTGTGCGGGACCGGATCGATAGATGTCATCTATTAAAGGTAAGTTTTAATCGAACAATATTAGGATCAGACAGGGAAAGGGGGTTTGAAGCCGGTACCTGCAAGCTGCGGGCAGGAGATATGCAGGCTCCAGTAATAGAATATCGATCATGGGGGTGAGAGAGAGGAGGCGGGCCCCTCTGAGAGCAGATCCGAACAATTACCAGGCCCGAGGCAGGGGCCCAAGCACGGCCTCCAGAGGCACTCCAGCTGGGCCTGGACAATCACCTCCAAACTTGGGGAGAAGCAGAGGGCTGCACAGCAACCACCCTCACTCAGGACCTAAGGTCCTGACCCTCATGCCTCCAGGCAGCCTCTGCCCATGACCCACCCAGTAGGAATCCTGCTGTCTTTCATCCTTCTCCCTGCTACAAGCTTTCCTGGACCCTTCCTTAGCTGTCCTCCAGCATTAAGGGTAAGTTAAAACGTGTTTCAAGGAGAAAGCGCCAATAGTGTCCCGTCATGCCCGCCCAGTTCCTAGCCTCAGTCCAGGCTTGGGTCTGGGCAGGAAAGTTCAAGGGGCAGCAAAGTCATCCAGGAGTCTCCAAGCAGGTGGAAATAAGCACCTGACCTGGGCACTCACCGAGATTCCGGGTGTAGACCTTGGCCACAGCTCACTCATTCATTCCTTAGGAGAGATGTTAATGGTGCCGTCTACTTCCAAGGTTCCAAGATTTCATTACTTTTATCCCACCTTGAGACCAGGTTCTAATACGAGGTAGGTGCATTAAGGGCCTGTGAATGAGTGTGCCTGCAAGGTGGGCGCTGGGTGTTGGTTTTCACTGCTAAGGTTTCCACTGTGGTGCTCACCTGCTTGGAGCATGTGCAGGAAAAAGGCCACTGTGAGAAATCCCAGTCCCAGATTGCTGGGAGCCTCTTTTCTACCTCAATCCTGTTCTAAGCGGAGGGCTACCCTGTGCACCTGCTCCCGTGCGCCTTCCCTCTTTGCAAAGATGTCGCTAAGGGCCGTTCACCAGGTCCTAGCTCTGTGTCGCCTGGGTTGGGGCAGCCTCTCATCCTTACCAGCTGTCTCCAGTTGGGTGGGCTCTCCAGGGCTGGCTTCCTTCCCTTCTTCGACCTCCGCCAAACTTTTCTTGGCTTCCCGAGGAACGAAGCGCACAGCCGGGAGTGCAGCGCGGGTGAATTTTTGTGGATCCAGGATGTCTAGGACCGAGAAGGATATCTTGTGGTGGGAGGGAGCCGCCTTGGCCCCGCTGTCTTGCCATGCCAACATGCCCGCCGTCCGCGCACCCGAGGCCGGTGGCTAGGGGTCCGGGATCCGGGATGGCGGCGCTCGGGCTCGTCTCAACTGTGGCTTGGCCGCAGGTCTCTCCGCGAACCGGTTCGCGCTGCCAAATGAAGGTGAGGAGGGGGCGGAGAGGCGGGGCGTGCAGAGAGCCGCGGGGGGCTGCGCGCCGATTGGCACTTGCCGGGTCCAGGCCCCCGCCACGTGCAGGGCGAGCTCGCCACATCCTCAGGACTGTCCCGCGCAGCGCGGGGCAGCTGGCCTGGGCTAGGGGAGCATCCACGCTCTAGTGAGCGCGCGCGGACCGCGGGGCCAGCACAGCCAGCTCCCCCAGCCTCAGCCCAACCCTCAGAAACTGAGGAAGCGCGCACGGAAGTCTTCCATTCTGAGGATCCCCACTAACCACCTCCCACTTGAGTTTGCACTCTTTCCTGGTGCACCTGCCTTTGACTTGAGTTGCTGTTGAAACCAGGACAGATCGCTTCAAAGCAATGCTCAGCACCTCTCCTACTCCACCAGTGAAGAACAGGAACAGCTGTGAACCCATTTCTTCGGATTTAAAAGCTGTCGTGTTCTCACAGGTTACAGTTCTCGAAGCCCTTGGGCTTTCCCGATCTGTTGAGTCCGTGCACACCACTTGGAGGTGAGCCTGGCCTGGCCCAGATCCCCATCACCATTTTAAAGATGAAGAAATTAAGGTTCAAAGATGATCTGCCCAGGGTCACTGTTAGTTGGTGGCAATCTGAGCCAGACTCTTCCCCCCTTCCCCTTCCCCTTC